>JBAMJV010008937.1:0-56229 GCA_037951105.1 Echinarachnius parma | reverse complement strand
AAATGGACCATGGACCGGTAAAAAATGTTCGAGGCTGAGAACAAAACCATTGGTTGAGAATCCTGTAAGTTGGAGGTGAGGTGATGGGAGGGGGGGAGGGGGGGAGGGGGGGGATGGGGGGAGGGTGGGGGTGGGTGTCCGTAGAAAATGTTTGAAGCCGAGGCCCAGTACATTTACAGTTTTCGAGGCTGAGACCAGGACCGGTCAAAAATTGTTGAGGGGCTGAGACCAAGACCATTGGTTGAGAATCCTCAGCAGCGGGGGGGGGGGGGGGGGGGGGGGGGGGGGGGGTGCCCATAAAAAGACCAGGAATTTTAAACATTATCAATGCCATCAGTAATGATGGTCGAGACCGCTAAAATGTGAAAAGTTGAAAGGGGGTTTAAATCCCCAAAACAGTCACTTTTTGGTCAAAAGGGGGGTTTGAACCCCCTCTCCCCAGGGTACGCTTATGACAGCACATCTACCCTACCACAATGAGTATTACATTCATCATCATCATCATGATCATATTAATCCAGTTATCTTCATCATCATAATCATCATTATAATCACCTTCACCACCCTGACATGCAGCCACCATCATCATTTTTGTTATCCTCGATCACAATCATCATCAATAATATTAATCATAATCTTCATCAATAATATTAATCATAATCTTCATCAATATAATCAATCATCATCATCATAATCATATTCATCATAATCTTAATCATCATAATCATCCTCATCACCATTACCACCATCATTATTATTATCATCATCCTTTGTATTACCCTCATCACTATCAAATCATAAATGTGTGGTCATCCTCGTCGTCATCATCATCATTAATCATTATCATCAATATCAAATGTTCCAGGCAAAAAGATGGTTTATGACCTTGTATAGTTAGGCGTGTGTGGAGTAATTTTGGATGAAGATAATAAAGCGTGTTCACTAGACAAACAACATTTAACACCATTTGTATTTTATTGTTTACAAGAAAGCTAGGTTGCAGAGACAATAAAACACAAGAGAAATAGAATTCCCTTTTTGTTATTTTATTTAGAAAAAAATACAACAAAGCTAGATGTAGTTGATATTGCATGTAGAATACATTTATAAGTGAATCTGAGCATGAAAATAATCGTTAATTTGCCAATAATAAAGAAGACGGAACGTGCGCTATATAAGTAGCCACCATTATTATTATTATTATTATTATTATTATTATAAATAAATGCAATCAATAAAAGCTTTTTTTTTACATGGCAGCGAAAGTTTGAATTTGCGAGAGATCATGATGATGAAACAAAAGACGACAAAGGGGCACACGCGATGACGATGCTGTGGAGACTTGTATGTGGCACCCCCTTGCATTTTATGTCCTTTGGCTTCAGCAAGGAATTTAATCCACATAGCTGCTTTCTACGCAGGAGTAAAAATGGGTACTCGGTCGGGTGTTCAATTAGCCTACATCATAGGGCAGCTATGGCTCCCCTGGGAGTTGAGATGGTGCACAAGATAATTGTGCGGGTTTGAACTGTACCTGATGACTGATGACCAAGGATAATGATGCGCCTCTGACTATGGCACCTAGATACACGGTGCTCTATAAACGCTATATATCATTATTATTTACACGACTTTGTTGACGTTGCTGAAGAGCCGAGAAGTTTCACGGTGTCGATGCTTACGCTTGTGGTGATGGCGGTGATTCTCACGCTCGAGTAGAAAGAAGAACTGCAGGTGCGGCGCTTGATGAAGAGGTAGTGAGTCGCTTGCTGTCGGAGGCCGAGAAGAAAAGACGATGGCGATGACGAGCATTAGACATCGTGACAAGCCAGTTGACAATAAGAGACAGTGGATCACTCAAGTGTTGTCTGCCAGTTGGATACTCTACTGAACTGCAGTGGATTGAGCTTGTAGGAATGAAGAGGGTTGATGTGCGCTGAAACTGCCAGTATAGTGGACAATCATGTAACCGCGTTGGCATCCAACAGGCGACTTCAAGGCCGATGGAGGCGGCTCAGGGAAGGTTGAAGAGTGCCACACAGAGGTCTAGTGGCACAGAGAATCTCAGACTGGAGAGATGAAAGTGGAGCGTGTGACTCAACAGAAGATGGTTATTGCGAGTACGAGAAGCTACAGCCTTCTCGTCCTCTGCTCTGGAAAGCTTTCTCTGTTCGTGATGGCTCTATTTCTCTGTGGTGCTGTGGGGATTCACTTGACTCTTGCTGTACGGCCTGTTGAAGATAAAGAAAATATTTTTAAAATCATGAACAAAAGCTAATCATGAAATTTGACAAAATTTAAACAACAAAATCCAACTCAAATAAAAATGCCTCTAACTGGCCAATTTAAAAATTCAGATCCATTTAAACACAGCATTACTCGAATCCGCAATGAGGTTTAGAATACATTTAGTATAATATGCAGGAGTGATTGCAGTGTGTATCCCTTAACGGTAACCAGAGTAATAATATTTAGTATAAAGCACCTGTATTATTTAGAAGTTTTACATGCATCTTTATTTTTCATTTCAGCCATTTGAAGAATACATGCCAAGTCATGCACACACTTTGGTAGATAATGACAAGTAGAATATAACTCATGTTCATTTTAGCAAGCCTCCACTGTCCCTAACTTTTTTCTCTGCTGGCCCGTTCGGGCAAGTAACTTAAATATACATGTATAAATGTTTAAATTGTACTTGCTAAAACAATACATTTACTTCTAAATAAGATTTTTGTGCCCGAGTCTTTAGTCTTTAGTCTAGACCACACATAGGTTCATTACAATAGGGTTGTGCGGAGATCAACCTCTTCCGCCCGCTGCACTATCCAACGGAAACAATTTTTTTGTCGGCTGATTTCTCCCTCAATTTACCAGCAAAGGTAAAATGTGATCCACAATTAATATACTTTGATATTAATTACCGACTTTGTTGTTTTGAAGACCGCAAAATGTAGAAATAAAATGATTATTTCCCGTCCGTTTTCCTTACCGATGCGTCCTAAAACAGGCCGGTATACTGTTGAACCGGCAACAGTGTACGAATGGCTGGTATTGTTATCTCCAGCGCATTTGCATATATTGCGTGTAAATGGTTCACCTGAGTGAACCATTTACTTTGTAGATGTGGTCTAGACAGGGACCAGGGTTTTAGTTTTAGACACACGAATGTTCTCTTTTTGGGCACGTATGCAGCTCAGTTAGCCCCTTGGCCTTGACTCGCAGGGGTGCTTTTAAGGATAGTTCACTTGTCAATTTGTCAATTGTCAATTTTCAACATAACACACTACTATCCATGACCGTCGACCGTCCATCCATGGTAATTATGGTATAATACAAGTTACAACCCAATTCAATATAGACTTGTTAATTTTTTGCCAGCCAATCGTGTGTCCACTAATCAACTACAATTACAAACTCATTGAGCTCAGTAAATAGGTTTACCTGATTTCAGCGTGGAATAATGAAGACATACAGCAGAAGAATTCGCAAGAGAGCTGGAAATTTGTTCCAATTCGCAGGGTAACGATAAACGACGTACGTTGGCTGGAGAGTTACGGCTAACTGTCG
Organism: Echinarachnius parma; assembly: GCA_037951105.1. Classification (NCBI taxonomy): domain Eukaryota; kingdom Metazoa; phylum Echinodermata; class Echinoidea; order Clypeasteroida; family Echinarachniidae; genus Echinarachnius; species Echinarachnius parma. The sequence goes on along the minus strand of JBAMJV010008937.1, from coordinate 52,659 downwards.
GGTGTATGTCGCCGTGTTGCGTGTTGGTGAACTGCCAACTGGTTGTGGTAGTGGCCGTGGTAGTAATCATGATAATTCTCGTGCACAGCAGGCAAGTATATTGGTATTCCTGCTTCTCAAATATATCTCTGGAATGGTCCATAAACTTCTGTATAGCTCCTGAATCATCATCGTTTTACGTCAAGTCGTAATCATTCAGACTCAGTCAGTCATTTCATCTACTTCTCCGCTTCAAACAGTCCAACCGAGAAACAGCTACACGCCCGTGCGCAGAGTACATGCAGTGCAGTGGCAGTGCGTATACGTACACGGGAAGTATTGTAACGGTATTTAGCTCCATGCAGTAACTGTATGCAGTATAGCCGGTACCGTACCCAGTTCTAGCTAGCAGACGACACTAAACTATTCGAGCCAGATACGAGCACTTTATGCAATAAGATGTCTCCTTGGCTTACACGTTAGTTTAGTTTTCAGATAGTGAGACACAAAAATAATCACATAAAAATAGATTGTATTACAACCATTTTTTGTTATATGCAATAGTGTTTGATTGTTAGATTTGTTGACATAATCAAATATCTTGAAATAACTCATGAAAAAAGCCTGCTCCTTCGGATGCAGTTCGTGAGGCTCGGAAGTGGGGGCAGTTTGCGAGCAACTTATATAACGGTGCAAGTAGGGCTTCCGCTTTGTGCGTTCCGGCGCTCGCTAGCGTTGTTTTTGTTGTTTACTGTTATCGTTCAATACTACATTATTTTTGCCACGAGATGGCGTTAACACCCTATCCCACCAGTCCCATTTCCCTTTAACTGTGAATGTGATTGCAAGCCAAAGATGAACGACACTCTGTTTCTGTCATGACTATTTCAATTTAAATCCTTTAAAGCTTGACATAGACTGAAAATACTGTATTTTCAGCTGAGAGTGAGATAGTAAAATTATATCGCATGATCATGACAATCATTTTAAAACTTGTTGAATATGCGTTTGTTTCTGATGAGGCAAATCAGGAGGTCCTCGACCTCGGCCAATAACCGGCAGGCAACACAAAATCAAGTCGGATGTATGGGATCGGGAGCTGTTTTAATTTAGGCAATTATGCAAGCCAAGGCCCAGGGTATCTTTTTTTAGGGATTTCGTGATCAAAATCATCTAGCGAACGGATGGGGTTGAAGTTGAAACTTCTCAAATGTGATCTAGCCGAGTTTAAAATACCGGCAAAGGAAAAATAAACGAAAATAAACTATTCTGGTGTTACTAAAAATGAAAATGAATTTGATGCTGCCTATTGGTCGAGAGGTGCCGCTCAATGGTGGAGAAAAGTGCATCTAAAAATCGTCCGCGCGCGCACGCAGTATGAATCGCAAAACAAAAAAACACTGCAATTAAATGCGTGGCATTTGTTTCAGATACCATTTGTATTCACTTTTTTTATTGAAAAGGACATTCGGTTCCGATTTACATTTAATTTTATGCAAAATGGTGCCATGTAATGATGTAGTAATGGTTGAGACACGATACAGTTCCAGGCAGTGACAGTGTCAATGCTAATGGCAATGCAGTGCATGGTGGGTGGTAACTCAAGTGAACGCTAGCGTTCAAGGTCGGGCTGATAGTGCCCCCGAATTTATGATCTAATGTGCACAATAAGTTTGCTTAAAATTATACATATGATACGGTACTTACCACCGATTAGATGATACATATGTGATGCAACTATGGGGTGGATCAGAATGATGATTTTTCGCTCCATTCCGCATCAAAATGAGTGATTTATGCACATCATCGACTTCTATCTGTGTTGTATTGCGACTTCTGAACGATCGATTACCGTACGACCACTAAACGCGCGAGTCAGATCTGCCGTCTATTCGGCGGGCGCGGTATTTGAATGGAGACCGTTCGCGCGATCATCGATCGTTCAGAAGTCGCGATACAACACAGATAGAAGTCGAGGAGGTGCATAAATCACTCATTTTGATGCGGAATGGAGCAAAAAATCATCATTCTAATCCACCCCATAGTTGCATCACATATGTATCATCTAATCGGTGGTAAGTACCGTATCATATAAGCACACTTATTGTGCACATTAGATCATAAATTCGGGGGCACTATCAGCCCGACCTTGAACGCGAGCGCTCCGCGCTAGCGTTCACTTGAGTTAGGTGGGTGGTAACTCTAGAGAACGCTAGCGCAGAGCGCTAGCGTTCTAGAGCCTCCTAATTAAACGATACCGAAAATGAACTTTTTGTGTGCAAGCTTTTTTACCTTAAAATTATACATATGATACGGTACTTACCACCGATAAAATTTCCAATATGTGATCCAACTTGACGGTGAATTAAAATTATGATTTTCCCCTCCATTCCGCATAAAATCAGTGATTTATCCGCCTACTCGACTTCTTTCCGTGTCGTATCGCGACTTCTGAACGATCGATGATCGCGCTTTGGTCTCCATTCAAGTTGCCTGCCGATTCCAAGTAAACGACAGATCGATCTGACGCGTAAGTCAGTACGACCACTAAACGCACGCGTCAGATCTGCCGACCAAAGCGCGATCATCGATCGTTCAGAAGTCGCGATACGACACGGAAAGAAGTCGAGTAGGCGGATAAATCACTGATTTTATGCGGAATGGAGGGGAAAATCATAATTTTAATTCACCGTCAAGTTGGATCACATATTGGAAATTTTATCGGTGGTAAGTACCGTATCATATGTATAATTTTAAGGTAAAAAAGCTTGCACACAAAAAGTTCATTTTCGGTATCGTATTAGGAGGCTCTAGAACACTAGCGCTTCGCGCTAGCGTTCTCTAGAGTTAGGTGGGTGGTATTCTGTAAATTGATCCTAGGAGTAGGACTAGGACTAGGAGTTGATCTTAAGAAGATCAACTTTAAGAGCTCCCTAAGATCTGCAAAATTGGTATTCTGAAAGTTGACCTTAGCCTTAGTCCGATCTTTGCATGAATAATGATTAATGAATACAAAGTGGCTATTTTTACGTGACCGTAAAGCTACGTGATTTGGCTATTTTTACGTGATTCCGATTTTGCATGCGCATCTCCAAAATTTCCGACTTGATCGTTTCGAGGGACATGATGAAAAAAGATTGCGGAGCTGGCGAAGGGTGCTAAGTTAGTTTGTGAATAGTCCCCCTGATGATAAGTCAATATAAATCAGATAAAGAATTAATTTTAAGCTCTAAAAACGACAATATTGGCAATTTTTGTCAAGTTTTTACTATTTTCTCCCTACCAGTTTAGCGTGCAAAAATAAGCGTCACACGCAGTGGCTTCAGATAGGGTTTTGTATGTGTAAGTAATGAGTTGTGCGCGCATGAAGAAACAAGTGCGCAGAGGCTGCCAGAGCTGTGGTGGTAACGTGTAAATTCCCCTTGAACTTTTGATCAGATTCTGAGTTTGAGGACCGAGTCGGTGGCAGTGCGGCCAGTGCATATCATTTGGTGCCTGCCCTGGCACTGCACTGGTGGTGGTTTTGAAATTGAATTTACAAAATTCTCTGTCTCAGACTCAACCAAGTCCAAGCAAGAGCAAGGCCAAGCGCAAGGGCACTGCAAGCGTCCAAGCCGCCCAAGGCCAAGCCCAGGGGCAAGGCTTAACAATTTGTTCATTTGTGCACTTCCTGACAATGTCAACGTACAACCAGGTCTAAGCTAACCTTAACTTAAGTCTTGAGTCTTAAGTTTAGAAGGTTAACTTAAGATGCCTAGAAAAAAAACCAATCCAAACACAACCCTTAATTAAATTCTACATTTAACAATACTTGGGTTTGGATTTTACCACACAATCCCTTTTTATTACTATTTCAACAGTATTGATCAATTAGTTTGGCCAATATCAATGTTTTTGGTAACTTTCCCAATACTGTTATTGGCTCTCATAAATGAAAATAATATTTCATACTTTATCAACCAAAACGGTGAGAAGACAAGAGCTGAGAATTGTAGATTTAAAAAATGTTTTACTAGTATTCCATTTATGACAGTCATTAAACTGTGTAAGTCAAGTAATAGAGGATAGAAATAATTTGCACAGATCTTTCTTGCATTAAAATACCCTGTTTAAATTTGATAGGTTTTTTTATCAACTTTGCCCTAAAACATTCTTGTAAATTTAATTTTTTTACAAAATGCAGTGGCACCACATAAAATTTGAATTGACACAAGCCACCAAGAATCTGCCAACATGCAGACCCAGTCTACAGAGAGTACCCTAGACAAGTCCTTTGAGGATCTGGTGACAAAGATTCTGGCCACTGAAGATGACTGCCCATCCAGCGACAATCTGACACAGCAGCTGACACTTACACAGGAGCTGCTGGATAACCTGGCGATGGGAAACTGGTAAGGTCCTGTTCTTAAAGGGATCTAGTAACTTTGTTGACATGTGCAAAAAGTGATGAATGGTTGATGCAATGTATATTGTTGTTATCTCATATGTCCACAGGGTATTGTGTGAAAATTTCAAGTCAAATGGACATTGCATGGCCAAGTAATGAGCGAAAATGCAAAGTGATATTTATCAACTCACTGCACTCGCTTTGTACACGATAAGAAAAACTCATCTGAATACTTCGATCGTACATATCTTCGTAACGAAAGGGAAATTTGAAAAACCGAAACCTGTCCCATGATTTTATTGTTAATACGAATACAACAAGGTATGAGGGAACCGCTAGAATTAAATATTTTTTTTGAGGATTTGGACAATGTTACTAAGTCCCTTTAAAGTGATTCATTAACTTTATATTTTTTCCCAAAGTAATATTTGAGACTTCAATCTTCATTCGCCTGAAGTATCCAATTTGGATACTCTTGACTAGGGTCAAAGGCATCCGTAGACACTTTCAAATTCAATCTTAAATATCTTCATAATTAGGGAGACACTTGAAAAATTGAAACCCATTTCATTCTTCTGTTACCATAAGCCAAACAACAAGGTACAAGAAAAATTTGAAAGCTCCAAGTGATTTTGGCTGAATTTTACAAAGTTAATGGATCATTTTCATTTTTACAGTATTACTCTACATTAAAGTGATCCATTAACTTTATAAGTTTTTTTTCTCCAAAAGTGATATTTGAGACTTCAGTACATACCAATATCATCACTGTAAGATTCAGGCATGAACATTTTCCGCGGATTTCCGCTTTTTCTCCAATAAAAAAAAAAAAAAAATCATTTATTTTGTTTCTTTTCAAATAATCCTCTCTGCTTGCTGGTAATGATAAAAATGTTTACCTAGAGCCTGTTTTAGTATGTGTTATGCTAAATGGAATCCTCTTACTCCAGATTCTTATTAAATATATAGGGTTAAAAATCTCACCACAGAATGCACCAGATTGCACGATTCTGAACCCCAAAATTGAAAAATCTCCATACCGTGGGAAGGGGGACACCCCTCTCCCACACCCCCCCCCACCCCCCCCCCCCCCCCCGCCCCACGCTCGGTTGCTTCGATCCCTCGTTCGGTCGCATCGCTACCTCGCAGTAGTTCTCAAAGGTTTTTTATGAACAGTACTTTTTATGCCTGAAGATTCTTCTGAGTGATTGATTCATTACAAAAAATGCTGTTTACCTAGTGAAAAAAAAGTGGGGGAAAAATTAAAATCAATGTCAGATTTTTCCACCTACTGCCAACTAATTTTTACTACAATCAAAGAACGCTTTCAGTCAGTAGTGATTAGTGAGTATTTCCATAATTAGGGACACTTGAATTCAAAGCCAATTTCATTATTCTACTACAATAAGCCAAACAACAATATACAAGAGAAATGGGAAAGTGATTAGGCTGAATTTGAAAAAGATAATGGATCACTTTCCTTCAGATGAAAACTTAGCAAAGTGGAAAAGGAAAAACAAAAGCTTAAAATCATTATTTGAAGTTTGTAAATAATATTCATTTTTCCATGCTCCATGAGAATGCTTTGCTTGATGTATGAAGTGAATAGTTACTGGAATAATGTATTGAATTGCTAAAGTTGTATCATCTACTTTCCTGCAGTTTTGAAAATGGAATCCCACCATGGAAGCAAGCTTCTGTTCCAGACGTTAGCGGGATGTCTTCTGCGCAGCTTATTCAGGAGGCACTTGCCTTCATGCGTCAGAACAAGAATCTGCAGGACAGTCTTCAATCTGGAGGACTGCCGATGCCAAGTGTGTACCCACAGCATATACAAAATGGCCATGGGGAAGGTGACTTCTGTAAAGCACCATTGTCAACCATTGTCAATACTCAGGGTATGGTCTGTGGAGAATGTGACGTTATATGAAATAAACTGTTTTCATATTATGGTTTATTTTTTATTTTTTATTAGAGAGTGTGCGTTTGTTCTCTTTTGTATACAAGTTGCAATATTATAATTGATTCTTTGAGGGAAAGGGTACATTTTAAGTTGAAACTTTTGTAATAAAATTACTTTTGATTGTATGTGCATTCATTTCAGGGTTTTAAGAATATGAAAGTTCTTGAAATTTATGTAATATCAAAATGTTACATTTAACTGTACATATTGTATTCATTCTGGAATATCCTTATGATATGTTGTACATTGCAGGAGAAGAGGAGAGTCTGTACAGTGGAATGGGATCCCCTCGCAACTCAGTGACTGGAAGTTACAGCTCTGGGGATGAAGTTGGATGGCCGAATATGGCATTCACAAAAGAAGATCCCGAGGTGGTCAGCTCGCATGGTCTTAATCGTAACAGTCCCCAGCTTGCAAACCAGTACAATGACTTCAAGCTCGATAATCACCCTCTGCTCAACATGAAACCCACCCAGCCAAGCTTTGACAGCCAGCCCCAGTTTGGTAGCCTGATGTCATCAAGGGAAGATCTTGGGTCCAGCATGGCCTCCAACAGGTCCTCTCCTAATGCGATGATGGCAGAGAATGTGGGGACGTTCCCCAACTTCAAGCCCCAGCAGCCAGGAGGGATATCCAACTTCAGAAACCTGAACAACAACAATAGCAGTGGGTCTTTGGGGCGCTCCTCTCCCAGGCCAATGGACCCCCATTCAACGAATGGTTACCAGACCAACTTCCCCCACTCTCAGCAGCCTACAGATCATGGCCCATACATGCCTGGGCCCACTTTCAACTACCAGAGAGGTGGTCAGCCAGCTAGATACCAACAACAGGGACCACAGTGGAAAACCCAACAGCAACAGGGCTTTCCACCACGCTACAATAACCAGCAGTACAAGGTGGATGCCCATATTGCCGGATTCCCAAGAAATGGTTACCACAATCGGTACCCATACAACGGTAGAAATCAGGCTCCAGTGTGGATGAAACGCAACCAGTACCCTAATATGGGCTACCAGCAGCAGAGAGGTAGCTTCATGGGTGGTAACTCAATGTGTGGCAGCCCAGTGATGAGCTCTATTCCGCCCGGGATGCTGGGAGAGCTATCAACGGCCATCAGGGAATGCCAGGATGAGCTGCAAACTCTGGAGAGAGAACGACGAAAGGTAAACATTTGTTATATATACTAATTCATTGTCAGCCTGATTCCTCAGGACCATATCAAATTGTGAATTCCCATATGAGCTAATAATTATAAGGATACGTTCATATCTTCCTAAGATAGTTGCATATTTAAATGTAAGAATGTGTGCCTTTCTTTATGTCTTTTATTTCAAGTTAAAGGGGACCACCAGGCAAAGAACAACACATAATTGTATGCTTTGGTACCGTTTTGTGATATCAAATAGATACCCAACATTTTGCAACTTTTAGGGTTGTGTAATTCATAAACAAAGCAATTAATTTCTCCCACTTACGGAACCACTACTATTTCCTGGTTCCATACGGGCCAAACATTTGCGAGTGCGCCAAATGCTATTCACGCGTACGTTTGTACGCAATAGAATCCCGGGCAATTCGTTTGCTCCGCACACATTAGGCTTCACAATTCAGACCGCATGAACGCATGCTTTAGAATGGTGATGCGTTTTCCAATTCTTTTTTTTTTTTCTGAAAACATGAACTTGTTGATGGAATGGAATACTAAAGATGTTACCTTTGTATAATAAGAATATTATTTTTGGGTGGTGGTACCCTTTAAGGAATGCCAGATTTCATACTGTTTTTTAGATTCTTGGTTCTTGGTAGGTTATTCCTCTGCTGGACATGGGGAGGGTCCAATGTTCAGGACTAAGGACAGAAGAGTCCTTAGTAATTTAATCTCAATTTCATTGATTTATTTTACATCGGGTGCGTTCATATCTTCTCAAGATAGTAACATGTTTTAAAAGAAATAATATACACCTTCCTGTATTTCATTTTGTTTTGTTTTTGTAAAGAAAGGATTTAAAACTATTTTCACTTTATTCTAGTTCGAAACACTTGCTGAAACATAACCTTTATTTCAACTAGCTTATAACATGAAGTAATGCATGGAGAAAAAAAACATTTCTTGAAAGTAACGCTTAAATCTGTTTATCATATTTATTACTTCATTTTAACTTTTTTAGACTGAGACGGACTTGGTGAGAATGAATCCAGGGAAACGCATCTCAAGCTCCAACACGATTGCTGTTCCACAGCTCCCTCCAAATCCCTCGTCAATGGATCAGCTCATCACAGAGGAGCACAAGGAACATAGCAGGGTCAGTTGAGATTTTGAAATAGTGAAACACAGACATTTGGACCGAGTTAGCTTTCTGTGTTTGACATTTGACAAGATGTACATAATATGCCAAGTCCTCACCATTGACATAGCTGAAAACAATATTTGATTGTTGTATCTGTACAGCAAATATTTAAATCTATGCAGATAATGCTAAAGGGATAGTTGAGTTTTGGTATAGAGGGCGCTACACAAAATCATTTTTTTGTGAGATAATGACAAACTGATAGTCAAATTCTAAAGAGCATACAATTTTAATGACAGAATACACTTTATTTCATCAAAATCGGTTCAGGAATGGCTGAAATATCCATAAACATAACCATTTGTAATAATTGTGGGGCCCCACAATTATTCAATAATTTTGAACCAGCCGTTAATTTTTTTTTTTAATGCTTCCTCTTTTCAAAAATTTACAAAAGAGGTTTTTAAATAGTTGTTGATTATCTCTCTATCTAATCACTATTTCAACAAAACATCACATGCACAATATTTAATTTTAAATGGTTTAAACCGATGAGGGTTTAGAAAGCACCCTTTTGAGTTTGAACAGCTCTCTTTTTATCTAATGATAACAGGCTATTAGTTTGTAATGTAATGGTGGATGTTTTGGTTACTAAAATTAAGTTTGAACCAAAACTGTACTCTCTTTACCAAAACTCAACTATCTCTTTAATGTTCATATTTTATATTATCAAAATAATTTAATATTATAGATACTCATAATCAAAATATTTGTTTATGCCTTGGCAAGTAGACTCAAGACTTTCTTATTTGTGGTGGCTTCAGAAATTGAATGCCCTTTATAAAAAAAAAATATGAAAAGGCTTTTTACAAACTTTGCTGCCTTGTTGGGCAAGTGAAGTTTGGTATCATTAAAATGTTGGCCTATAACTCTTATTTAGGTGGCCTCGGACCAATGGGCCAGTGCTTATTTTCATAGGTTGTGTTTTATCTATTCAACAGATGACCACGCTACTGAGCAAGATCGGTGGATTAAATGCCAGAGCTCTGCATCCAAACATTGAGATGTCTCTGGACAGATGGATGTCTGCCATTCAAGCCATTGAAGCCTACCGCACTGCAGAAATTTGCCAGAATGGAAAGACCAGGCAAATAACAGGTAACTATTTTTAGCCTTTATTTTTTAAGTTACCAGCTTAATAGAATTGAGACATGTTATCCATTGTCTACAGGAACCTGTTTTGCCTCATATATGCATTATTTGAAGATAGCAAAATCTAGTTGGGAACATGTTAATTCTCTCCTTCCTAACAAATTGTATCCCCAAAATACCAACTGTAACTTTCTTCTGTATTCACCAATGGTATGATCTATTTTACTACCTTGATTGATCTAATAGGAGACGGGCCAGTGACAGATAAGGTGCAAGAGCTGATCAAGGCTACCAGCCAGGCAAGAACTAAGCTCTGGTGTGCGCTTCAACTGTCCAAGGAGAAACACATCCCTCCTATCCAAAAGGAGATTCTAAACTTTGTACCCGAAGGTGTGCGTGTCGTGTAGATGAGGAGAACAATGGGAAGTATAACATTCTGAAGAGGTACGAGTTGATTTAATTCTGGAATTCACATAGACTTTTAGGAACTGTTTACAAAATTCCAACTAATGCTACAAGAAATAAAGTCCGCTTATAGCATGCTGTACCTGATGGGTAAGCGTAAATGATTGAAACAATGGGAACTTAACCATTCTGAAGAGGTATCAAATTTATTAGTGGAATTCAAATTGCAAACAAAATGTTTGGATTTAGAATGTAAGGAACTGCATTTATCAACAACTCAATTGAACTATTTTTGTATTCAAAATCAAGTCCACTTATAGCATGATGTAATGAGAAAAAATTAAAACTTCAATATTTTCTGAAATATATTGACTGCATGCTTAGTTTCACAAAGCAAAAACCACTGAAATACTAATGGAAATATCAAGAATTGAAACATAATGTGTGTCATAATATTACATTTTGGGTCATTATTTACATGATAATAATACATTTCACCCATTTTAATTTGATAAAGAATCTCTCTATTAAACTTGAAGCTATCAGTCTGGTAGCTATATCAGTCACTTTAAATGTTTGAACATTTGAAAGTTGGATACTTATGAAGAGAAGAGAGTTTAGTAAGAATCTAGTGCCATTTTATTGCCAGTAGGAACTTACCTAAGTACCTTGAATTAAACTATAACTTGCCATTATAATTTTAGAATACTTAGAAATGTATAGACTTTTGGGCATCACAATATCGTATGAAACCTTATCATTTGGGTACATGTTAGTGTTTAAAAAATATCTCAATTGGGCTTGTACAATCTGGTACATATACTAGGCATTACATCTTGTAAGTGAAGAAGCAGAAGCTGAGTATTTAATAATGCTACTTAAATATTGTATTTTAACTGAGTTCCATACAGGGTATTGAAGTAAAAGAAAGTGGGAGTGCCAATTTGTAAAAATGGTATGCAGTGTGAAAATAATTGAACAAATGAATCTCTCAGTTGTGTGTATGCCATAGAGACTGAATCACTGGAGGCAGTGTACTCACTTTATTGTGAATTTTTTCAAAAAAGTTGAGCAAAAATACTGCTTCATTATAATAATGCTATACTAGATTCAGATAATTGGACGAAGGAACGAATGAGCAATGGAAATAATGGATTTAACAACGGCCGTGTTGCATGGATCAGTGTGTGCACATGGAAATCTTTTACCTATCAACTAGAAATATTGATGCCCTAATATCATGCTGCAATATTTATTAGTTACCAACATCAATTCTGTAATGTCATTGGACAGAGAAGAAGCATATTCAAAATACCACATTTCAACTTCAGTAAAAAAAAATTGTCATAAAAATTGCTTGATAGGAATAATGGTCATACTAAACTAAATAGAACTCTTGATTGTAGAGAAAAAAATAATGGGACTGTAAAGGCTAAACGAAAACCATAATGTGTTGAAGGATGTACAACATATATATAAGAGTAAGTGTAATGAAAAATCATAAATCAGTAATTGTTTGACATTTAATCTATAACTGTTCATAAAGAATAGAAGAAAAATGTGGGGAGCTAGAAAAAAATGAACAAGTTCAATTGTTTTTCATATATTATTGTTTAATCATAATCATTCATTACAAAAAGAGTAAGATAATACATGAATAAGGTGTTTATTTTCACATAATAATTTATATATTTCTATGGTCAAATGATCAAATTCCTGAGAGCAATTGCTAGAGGTGGATGTTTGATAGAAGGCTATCATGAGTTTAGACTCTGTTGACCAAAAAAAAAGATGATGACCCTTTGAGTGACAGTTTGAATGGGGACCAGGTAGGAGTGGAATGTGTATCTGATTGTACTTGTATACCATTAAGAGTGCCTTACCGTTACGGCCGCCAGAAAGCAATGCTCCCAAGGGAGCAGAAAGTACATGTCACGTGCAGAATGATTGAAAGTGTGTCCAATAACCGGGGTAGTACTGTAAAATGCCTAGTGATGATTCTTTTAGGCGCATATAAATCAAAACATCATTATTAGTATATTTTTTTTTTATGAAAATGGTCATCTTCTGTCATAAGTAAGTTCTGTACTTATTCATTTGAAGATATCAGATAATTAAATGAAATATTTTGTCCACAAATATCAGGTAAAATGTAACGTTTCACATACCACTATGATTATATACATTTTTGTCAGGGATTTGCACACTAAAAGTCTCACGATGCATAAACAGATGGAAATATGCCAAGTAATTACAATTCATAACTGTTCTGTAAGTCCCACAGTATAACATTTGTGGTCATGTTTGCATGTCATTTTGAATTTTCCCAATATTTGACAAAATATTTGAGGAGATTGTTCAATTGTTCTCGATGAAATGGAGTTTGAATTTCAAGTTTGCACAAAATGAATCTGGTCTTCATATCTGAAATTTCATGAAAAGAAATTCTCGACCCAAATCTATCTACAGATTAGATATTTGTTATCGTCTGCAAGTCCCTGATAGTCCCTATATGATCTCCAATTATCTTTTATTTGTACCATCATCTTTTATTTTTACAATCATCATCTTAATTCTTTTTCATGAATTTTGTTGTACGTGTCAATCATCCCAGATGTAACTCTGTTATGATTGTCTAAAACTATGAATCTCCCATAAAGATTAATTGCTTTGTAGCTTATAGTATATCAAATATGATAGGAGATGTGTTTCAGTTTTATATGTATGTTATGTTATATTTTGGATTGGGATGGTTTAATTGGGGGGGGGGGGGGGGGCAGTGAAAGATCATACAATAATCTGCATGAAAGCAATTGTCTGTTTTCTTTGCCCTCTTTTAATCACATTACATTTCTTGTCAGTTTCTCTATATGTTTGAATTAATTATTTAAAAAAGCTGCATCACTTCGGTTATCCCTCGCATATATCCCCAAGTTGATTTGTATCCTTCGGGTTTATGTCAGGTTTATAATAGCTTCTGACCACTCGGGCAATGAAAATTAAGGTATTTCTGGGATGAGCACCATACTACTAGGGTTTTCTATAGCTCAGTCGGTAGAGCACCGGTCTAGCAATCCGGAGGTCTCGGGTTCGAATCCTGTTGGAATCGCGTTTTTTTTTGCCCTCTTTTAATCACATTACATTTCTGGTCAGTTTCTCTATATGCTGGAATTAATTATTAAAAAAGCTGCATCACTTCGGTGATCCCTCGCATATCCCCAAGTTGATTTGTATCCTTCGGGTTTATGTCAGGTTTATAATAGCTTCTGACCACTCGGGCAATGAAAATTAAGGGGTTTCTTGGACGAGCACCGTACTAGGGTTTTCTATAGCTCAGTCGGTAGAGCACCGGTCTAGCAATCCGGAGGTCTCTGGTTCGAATCCCGTTGGTATCCCGTTTTCTGCCCTCTTTTAATCACATTACATTTCTGGTCAGTTTCTCTATATGTTTGAATTAATGGTACATTTCCACGAATGTCATGTGACCTGGATTCAACCAATCACATTGCGAGAACATTCTAAGGTGTCATATAATAAGTAATAATATCAACAAAATATATGATTTTGGTACATTTCTATGAATATATAGTTTTATGTGTACAAATTGTCTCGTGAAATTGTAATATCTGTATACACATACATTATACTTGCTGAGTAATTGCTGATAATGATTGTGTATTTGTCAGATATAGAATCTTAAGTTCCTTGTAAATGAGTTTACTTTGTGTTAAAATGTATAACCAGCTATTTATCAGAATAATCATCTTGCCATAATTGATAATAAGTATATTATTACCATTGTGACTTTGCACTGTAGAATGATGATATAGAGGAAATGTGCTGTAAATGTGTTCAGGACTTTGGTCTCGCAGTTTAGTGGGAATTTGCGAAAAGATATTAGTTAACTTTATTTATTGCTATAGAATAGGCCATTATTTTTGTGCGATGCTAAGTTATGTTACTTTTCAATCATGTAGATGTAGATGTAACTAGACTTAGAAGAGTTTGCAATTATTTATGAAGAAGTGTCATGTGAATGACAGTATTTTGTGAGGTATATCAATTATCAAATATAGAAGTGTGGACCTGGCTCAATATGATTTCAATATAAATCATGTTTTCTATCTTAATTTGCTTCTAGAATGTATACATTTGTTTCTGAGTTCTAACATGACTATAGGAACAGTTGAATGTATGTGTTACTGCATGATTACATTTATGGAAAATGAAATTCACAAAATTGGAATGGAGACACTAACATTCATACTATATAATAGTTTGTGTTATATTTAAAGCATGATCATCATGATAATTCAGGCATGTGGTTTTCTTCAAAAAAGTGATTTTACTATGCACTTTATTAGAGACTTTCAATATATTTTATCCAACCATAATAATCAAGGCTCTTAAATAAGTTTTATTGGATGAAGTCTATTTGAGAAACCTATTTTAGCTAACTTATTGGATGATATTTTTAAACATTTTGATAGTCATTAATTTTCAACATTATTTTGAAGAAAAAAAATGACATAGATGCATTGCAAATATATGAGAGAAAAAAGACTTGGCCAGAAAACAAATTCTTGTCCAATGAGAGCAATTTTGTTATGAAATTCTTCATTGCCTTAATAATTATAATAATGTAAATACATTCATTGTAACTGTTTGATATTACATGTTATTATATATTCATGTTGAATTTGTTAGTAATTCGACATACACCTTGGGTATCAATAATATGGCAAAATTTGAAGTTGTAATTCCATGGTGTATGAAAATGTTGAGGAAATGAATTGTACAAATGTTATAATGCCTTGTTTGAATTTTTATAAATACTGAAAAATAGGGACTTCCCTAATTATTATTTAAATGTTCTATCTAGTTTAATTGCACTTGTCTGTTTTCTGCATGTCAAATTGTTAATCTTTGAAGTTTAATAAAACCCATGTGTCATGGGCAAAAATTGATCCATCGAGTCGTCGGTTCATTCACATAATTTATACTGGTATTGGTTCTTTCTGAATATTTTGTTGTGAGGTTTTTGTTTGGTTGGTAATCCATGTGTAAGTACAATTACTAAATACTAAAGACAGCTAACTGAATATGAATTATTCGGCTCCAAGTGCTTGAAAAGGGTTATATCTAACACTCAAATTTACCCCCCTAAAACAAACAAACAAACAAAACAACAATACAACATCCAAAAAAGAGGTAAAGTTGCTCATATTGAACATACAAACAACCTTTCTCGATACAAGCAGCGATCAGAAATTTGTCTGCAAATCAAAATTCCTAATTGATATATAAGTTTATCAAAATGTCAAAACATTTGGACTTGTGTTACTTTATCCATTCTATCTTTATCTATTGGACCACTTAGAAATATATTTTTGACCGTTTTTGCAATATGGCATAACAAAAAGTTAGGGACATAATTATTTTCCAGCTTGTGCCTTAAAAAAAACCCACACAAATAGATAATCATAGGTTAGGATGAAAATAATGTATGTATTTTTTTTTCATTGAATCTTCAACTATGCTCGTTTTAAATTTGCAAGAAAGTAAATCTAAAGACATGTTTGAAGTTTGATGATTTTCCTTATTACGTCTGATAAAGAAAACAATAATACAGCAAAGGGATTGTGCAAACATGGGAAATGTGTAGCAGGTTTATTGCTACTTACATTGACATAACCCAATTATAATATTCAAGGATATTATGTGATGGTACCAGTGGCGTAGTGAGCAACACTTTTTTTCTTTTTTTTTTCTTTTTTGTGGGGGGAGGGGGCAGAAACAATTCGGCATCACCACCAGGTCTAGCGTATTGGTAGGGTTGCCAACTTTAGCATGAGTTGTGTGTGAGCACATTAGGGAGCTTTTGCATTTTTTACTTAAATTGTGCAATCAGTGCCCTGTTTCATAAAACACTTGCAATTGTTGTAAGTGTCCAATTATTGTAACTATTAGGTCAAGAGCCAATCAGCATGGAGCATTTCAGCTGTTGCCATAGAAGATACAATAATTGGACACTTACAATGTGCAAGTGTGTTATGAAACGGGGCACTGGTGCATACCTAGGTAGGAAATTCGGACATGACACCATGTATTATTATGTGGGATTGTGGGTAAGCATTGTAAGTTCATCATCATTCTACCGACTGGGAAAAAGTTATATTTTGTTCATGAAGAAAACCGTTATAAAATCTGCACCCAAAAAAAATAATGTTCGCAAAGTGACATACACAGTTCAAACATTGCACCCTACTATGCCACACTATTTATTATACAACACCATGAACAAGGTATATTATACCCCCATTATACCAGACAAGACCAATTCCAGAGTAGATCGGAGCATAGCGACCGAGAGAGGGGGGGGGGGGGGGGGGAGGGTTTGATGGGAGGGGATCGAGGATGTGATTGGAGGGGGTGTCCGCCCTTGCACGGTAAGGGAGCTTTAAAATTGCATTTTGTACTTGCAGAGTGTTCCTTTAAACCTTCGCCGTTCATTCTCATTGCAATATTTTAACTTGACATTTTCTAGATTATGTTGAGTATCAAACTTATTGATTTAGTAGTATAGATTGTAGTCTGCACTCATAGTTGTAGGTTGATAGGTTAAGTTAGTTTACGTAGTTAATTTGTTCAGCATGTAATTATTAGAATAACCATTTTGTTTTTTAAATTGCATAATTCATTATTGTAATCATAACAGTTTGTTGAAATTCATTGTTAATTATATTTTTAATTATTGTTAATTATTGTTAATCATATTGTTGTCAACGGGGACCCCATGGAAGATCAGCCATGTCTACAAAGACGGTGCTGAATGGGCCATCCCTCCGAATCCATATATATTCGGTGAATTATGTACTATTATTTTTCCTAATTTTTCCTAATTTTTCCTAATGTTTTAAAATATGATTTTGGAAAATAAATAAATTAAAGGGATAGTTGAGTATTGGTCAAACTTAACTTTAGTAACCAAAACCTGCACCATCACGGTACAAAGTAATAGTTATAATTTCAACATGCTCGAAAAGTATACACAATTACAAACGACTAAGTAAAACCCCTGTTATCATTCAAAAAGAGCCGTTACAACTCAAGAGGGGGCTCTCTGAAAAACTCATTGATTTTAGCCATTTTTCATACAAAATAAATATTGTGCATTTGATGTTTTGTTAAAATAATGATTCAATAGAGATATTATCAACAACTTTTTAAAAACCTATTTAGATTCTTTTTTAAAGTAGTCTACAAGCATTTTTTTTTTTTTTATTCTAAAAAGTAAAAATGTCCCCTGGCCGGGAGACTTTTGAATAGAAATATGTTTATGGATATTTCAGCCGTTTCTGAACCGATTTTGATCAAATCAAGTTTATTCTGTCATTAAAATTGTATGATCTTTCAAATTTGACAGTCAGTTTTTCATTATCTCCCAAAACAATATTGTGTGAAGTGCCCTCTATACCAAAACTCAACTATCCCTTTAAATAATAATAAATAATAAATAATATTTAAGTAATACAGTAGTTTCAGTAAATTGTTGCAACCGCTGATCTTAACGTGGCAGTGCCAACCACCGATGCATGTTGACTTCTGTTTATCTATATTATGTAGACTGTACACATCTAATATG
This sequence comes from Echinarachnius parma, assembly GCA_037951105.1. Lineage (NCBI taxonomy): Eukaryota > Metazoa > Echinodermata > Echinoidea > Clypeasteroida > Echinarachniidae > Echinarachnius > Echinarachnius parma. Next base: position 34,837 of record JBAMJV010008937.1, on the reverse strand, counting down.
TTTAAACAATAACCAGTCAACAATATAATTTTACTCTGGAGAGGTTCTGAATAGGTTGGGGCTTATAGGCCTATATAATTAGCAACATGAAGAACAATCATTTATAAAATGCTTTAGAATATATAAACATATCAAGGTCAAACAATAAACAAATATTTGATGTGCACAGTGTACACTGATATAGATAAACAGAAGTCAAAGGTTGGCACAGGCCCGTAGCCCCCCCCCCCCCCCCCCCCCCACCCCCCGCGAAAGAAAACAAATCAGAAAGGTCCACTGCTTGGCGAAGGACACCTTCACCTTGGAACGGTCGATCATAGATCATGCGCATGGGGTCGGCACATCGATGGGCGCGGGCATGGCATTATCTAGACCGTTAAATCAGTCCTTCTCCTCGTTTGTTGTTTCACTCAGGGATAGTATGACGTCGTAATATTAAAGAACACCTCCAGAACGAGATGGAAATTTTCTGTCTAGGCATTATACCAAGCTCAAGGTGAAGTTAGCGACTCGAGCAAACTCAGCAACCAAAGTATTGATACCGGTATTGTCGCATACTTATATACCTATGTCAACGCGCTATACGTACACGAATCGATATGCTACCATTGGGGGAAAGAATGTCAGCGTTTGATCTGATTGATAGATTGATTGATTGATTGATTGATTGATTGATTGATTGATTGATTGATTGATTGATTGATTGATTGATTGATTGATTGATTGATTGATTGATGGATGGATGGATGGATGGATGGATGGATGGATGATGGATGGATGGATGGATGGATGGATTGATTGATTGATTGATTGATTGATTGATTGATTGATTGATTGATTGATTGATTGATTGATTGATTGATTGATTGATTGATTGATTTTATTTTACTAAATTCATGGATTCAATTTTTTTTCTCACGTGGTTAAAAAGTATATAACAGTACTATAACAGTATATAACAGTACAGTAAACAGCAATCATAAACCAATTAAACTTCAAATTATACATTACTCATAATCACCGAGTAAGTCCCTTCGAGATTCTGAAATCCCCATTTGTACATAACCCACCCGGTTCCAGTATAGCAACGGGTGATTAGTTTATATAGAATCAACACTCAAATTCAAAACAATCAATTAAACTTTAAGTTCTAACTGTATAATAACATAATCTCAAGTTAATGACTATAATTATATTTAAGTTCAATGTTCATAATTATATAAATAATAGTAATCACTTTAAATCACTTTTTAATAAAGCACAATTTACGAATGAAAAACAAGTACAGCACTGCGTCTATATTGCAGTTACATAATGAGTATAATGGGTGAAGTTCAATCTTTAAAAAAGAAACATGCCCATTAGCGCCAAATATGTAGAAGGGCAGACAGAACAACTCAAAACCATGCAATTCATGTAAAACGGGTATAGATTATAAACAATTAACCACTAATTTTGACATTTTATCTTTGATTGCTGCCATTTATCTCCACTGAAATCGATATAACATTCAACATCTGTAGACACTTTCAATTCAACGTATTGAAATGGGAATAAATGGCGAATGTCTAAAGGGATACTCTGCAAGGTGGCATTTCTCCACATATTACAGAAGTTAATGCATTCAATTTGACGCCTTTCCTTCAATTTTGAACACCTTATATATCATCGGTTGCTGTTCCACTGCACTGCATTATATAATACTCAACATAATATATAGACTACGGTACCTGTCGCGAGTCGTCGCCTACATAATGCTTAGGTCACAAATGCTCCGATTTGGAATACGGCGCCCGTACGATGCCACTTTTAGGTGAAATCTTGCGGGAATCGTGCGGCGCCCGCAAGGGTGCCGTGGCTATCGTGCGGTCGCCGTTGCATTTTTCCTCGCCGTATACGATGTCAACAATGTAAACAAAAAGGGGGAATTTGGGGCCACTCAAATCGCACGATAGTCGTAATTAAGATGTCAACGATATCGTAACAGTATCTTGCGATGCCCGTACGAGTCCCGTAAAGCCCTCTGCAGACAGAGCCGACTCGACCCGATCCGACTGGTTTTCAGTCGAATCGGCGCAGTTTTCAGGGCCTCGCGACATACATTTTGCCAGTCGAGAGCCTACAGTCGGATGCAAGTCGGGGCCGATTCAACACGATGAATCGGCTCCGTCCGGCCGGGCCCGACTCTAGCCTGATTGAAACCAGTCGGATCGGGTCGAGTCGGCTCTGTCTGCAGAGGGCTTTAGGCGTCCGTACGAACGCTCAGATTGTAAGTACGGGAGCCGTGCGATTTAATTTTGCTTGAACTCCCAAAATCATGGTACGTGCCCCGGCAAATATGTGACCGCTACACAAAGATATCGCAGACATCGTACGATATCCCAACTCCACGAAATCGTAGGTTAAAAAAATCGTACGGCGCGCGCCCGGAGCATTTGTGACCTAGGCATGCATAAGCTTTTTATGAGCGCGTTCACACGTGCGTGGGCGCCGCCTGGGTGCGCGTTATGCGGATACGATATCGGTACGTATGCGCGCATATGTGACGTTTGTCGCTAGCTTCAATTCACTGTCCTTGGAGTCGCCGGTAAATTTGGTAAGTAATACATTCGTGATTCGTTTTTAATTGGATGATGTAACTTCTTGCTTCCATTTGGGAGAATCGTAAAGGGAATATGAAATGATTTTGGCAGTTGATATAACGTTTTTCAGATCGCCTACCATGCCTATCGTAGTGTACTTCGGTAGTCTTAGCTTGACTTTACAGTTACGTAGCTGTAGGTAGGCGTTTCCTTGCCTTCAGACCGACGTATAGCAAATGGTGTTGGGATTTTATTACCCACGTATTGAATGGAGAAGAGTTAGATCGACAAATCTATCGCTTTCATGGCCTCTTTCAGCTCTTTGACATTATTATTGTCATTTTCACTGTCGGCATTCTAGCGTGAAAATGACAATACTAATGTCAAAGAGGCCATGAAAGCGATAGATTTGTCGATCTTGAGAAGAGTATGAATTTTTGAACTGCGATGATATCATGATGCACTTTTTATTTACTTAGTTTTGGTTTTGCAGCTGCTGTGTTACTGTTACTGTTAGTAGGGAGTTCGGTGATATTTGGATTTTTTGAAGGAACCTCAACAAACTTAATATCATTGGAAAGCTTGTAAAGTGAGAAAAATAATGGTGCTTAAATCAACTTATTAGCTTCAATATTAGTGGAATTTTTACACCGGGCCGAGATACACATTCTGTAATAACCACCAACGAACGTTGAGGGCGTATACACTTGCGTGTTTACCGCCCTCAACGTTCGTTGTTAACCACTGAATCTGACCTATAGCCAATGAATCTGACCTATAGCCACTGAATCTGACCTATAGCCACTGAATCTGACCCATAGGCATAGCCACTAATCTGACCTATAGCCACCATCCTAGGGTCAGGGGTTAGGGTTAGGGTTAGGGCACACATACACTCATCGCCATTCACTTACGTGTTCGAACGTGCTGTTGACATGCACCACATCTTACACAAAATCATGCTACTTCAGTAAGCAGCATCATCACCATTATCGATCACAATCAGGCGCTAATATATTTGTTTTATGCATTAACTCACCATTTCACTCCAGATGGAACTTTCAAAATGAAAATTCTTGTCCAAAATGTGTAAATTTAGCGCATTTAGCGTTAACGTCGACGTAAATGCCCGTTTCTAGCATGCTGACTGTGTTGTAATGGCGACTCGGTTTTTTCTGGTTCGTGTCCGAGTGCGCTCGCTACGCTGCAATTACGTACATGCGACACAATGCATTGCATAGCGATGTTTAGTTACGTGACGCTGCTACTGTGCACTCTCTTCGAGTGTCGACCATTCGAGATCGGATGTTGATCTTCCATCAAGACGTTGACTATTAACGCCGTAATTATGTGAACCAATGTCATCACGCTCTGCTACCAACATACATTCATGTGACTAAATGATTACGCCTTGTAAAAGACTAGTTGAACGAACTTTCATGTTTACATGTTATCACATGTTTACATGGTTATGCCATAGCCAGCCATAGCTGGCGTGTGTACAGTCGGCCTTTTCCTGCCAATTCCCGAAGGAAGACGGACTCACCAAAATTTTGCCGCTGAAAATGCAGATTTGGTGAGCATAGTAGAACGTATTTTGATTAAAATTTGTATAATAAAAAATGATCAAATGTTGCACTATGCATTTATATATAGCTGGAGCGCAAAAGAAGTGAGAAAGAGAAGGTATGTGAGAGAGAAAAATCGGAAAGGTAGCTTCGACCACGATAAGCACTAGTGTAAGGTAAATGGTTACTGTATGTATATACAGAACCATCTTACAGTGTAGATGTGGGTTAGGGTTAGGGTTATATATATATCCCCAAAAAACACTGCCGATCAAGCAAGCCGCTGTGGCGCAATGGATAAGGCTATTGCCTATGAACCCAATTACGTGGGTTCGATCCACACCTACGTCGCATTTCATTTTTTTGTGTACACTCGTTGAATTGTACACTCGTTGAATTGTGCATGTGCGATATTATACAAGTCGGAAATTCTAGCTATGCGCATGCGCGAGTTGAGAAGTTACAGAATGTGTATCTCGGCCCGGTGTCAAACTAATATTAGTGGAGATATTCCAATTTTAGAGGTAGAACTAGAAGGTACAAAGTTTGGTTCTGCCAGTTTCAGACGATGGACGGTAACTATGCTCTGCGCGTGCCCCAGCGCTATTAATAGAAAACGCATGCCTCAACATGGCCAAAAATATCAAAATCAGTATGTGGGCAATTTGTTTACATTGGATGATCGCAGCTTAGCGCTATTACTACTCCCATAGTAATGTATTTCAATGTGTAGAGAAATCAACACACTTTCATAAAATACTACTTTTCCATACCTTTTTCAGATTCTTTCCTCCAGTTTTAAACGATTTTTCGTCAAATTTTTGTGCCGAAAATCGATGCAAAAATGTCAGCAAAACAATCCTTCAAAAAAATCAATTTGCAAGGTGAAAATTTCAAAAAATTCCGGCGAATTTGGTGTCATTCGAAAGATCAGATTCTGCTGTTCACGAAAATGGCCTCAAATTCAACGTAGAGGGAGTTTACGAACCCCTACTCTGGCATGAAGTTGGGACAATTTATGCACTGTGTAGCAAAATGGAGTCTTCAAGTGCAGTCGCTACCGCGAAGTCTCCTAACTCACTGCGCATTCAGATTGTTTTTTGGGGTGTTAAAACATCGATTTAGGAACAACTAATGCCATATCCAGATCAAGGAACGATTAAGCTGCAAGAGGATACCAATTTCATGGTAAAATATTGAAAAACATGAATTCTACCCTAGGTTTTTTGTAGCAAAGTTTTGCGTGTTAGCAGATACAAATGCGTGATTGCGGTATTCCGTCGTTTTCCCTACTGTTAGATCACTTCAAACTCATGAAACTCAACGAAATTGGTTTTTATCACTCACATAATTAGTTTATTATCCATCAAGGACAAGGGTTTGCCAGTTCTATCAAGTATCAGGACCATTTACAATACGTTGTAGATGTGGGTTTGCCATTTCATTTGCCAATAATCTTGCCATTTATAATTATATGTCATTTTTTTGATAACTTTATTATATTACTTGCTGATTATTCTGTCACTAAACTATACACTTTTACAGACTTTTACTTGATCATGTTGATCTGGTTTTGAATGTGCCATGGCCGAAGTCACTACTAACCATCATTAAAAATGTGCAATTTGTATGGCGTTGACAGTTGTGGTGCATCCAAAACCGGCATCAAGCAGGGCTCCAAATTAACTTTTTTGTCAATGGCCCAGTCGGGCCAGTGAAATAATTTCTTCCCCCTTGCTACTAGTGGCCCGAAAGAAAAATTTACTGGCCCCAAAATGTAATTTCATGAGTAAACTTTTTACTATTCAAAACATCACTCTTTCCTGATCAAACCTGTTATTATAGATCAAGCATAACATGGAAGCAAACAGGATTTTTCTAATTTTGTCAATGTTGGGTTGAAAATCTGCTTGCCCAATCGGGCCACCAAAATATGACTTTCATACATTTTTGGGCCAGTGCGAGTGTCTAGGCCTGCATCAAGTAATGTTGTAAAAAAAATGCCCAAAATAGTGACAGACGGGTCATTCCATGTCAAATCACCCCAAAAAAGTGAAAATTTTCATCGCACCCCCTTCAAATTTGCTGATATTGGGTATGTATGATATTTCAACCTTTAAAAGCGCAAATATTTAAGTTTTAGCCCAATCCGCCCAACGGTTTTGGCGCTATGGTCGATTCTTATGGGGGAGTTTTGTAAGAAATGGGCGTTGGCACCATTTTTCAAATGACAATTGTCCGTTAACCGTTGGGTCAATTTATGTTGTGATGGTGTCATTGGACTGGGGATGTTATATGCAATCCATTTATGCCATTTGTTATCATGCATGAGCGAGTTTGGATACGATAACCTTTGACCTTAGTCTTTGACCTTCCGTTTTACCTCGTGGATCAAATAATTTTGAGAATTTTTTTGGCTTCAATGTTGTCTTGATATAATTTGTACAACATATGAAAGAATTGGAGATATATTATTTCTTGTTTTTTCTACAGCCTTGTTTTAAGTTTGCAAATTTCATGTAAAATTGAATTATTTTAGACCTACACCCATGTCCAAGAATTCTATAGGGGTGTATTATGTATGAAAAAGACCTATTCAAAGTCATGATTAGAGCCTATTCACACCCTGGCTTACCACAGTTAAATAATCCCCATACAATAGCAATCCAGACAAATGGCATCTATTGATGTTCCAATGATACCACATGTTTCCAACCTGACAAGGGCCCTGGGCAGAATCAATTGTGAGCCAGATCAAATGTTCTTAATGCACACATCTGATTGGTTGAAATGCGGAAAATGTCTCTCTATGCAACAGGGCCTAGGTGTAGATCTTTTCTTGAATACAATCTTTCAAGTTCAAGTTCAAAATGCAAACTTGTACATCAATCATGAAAGCAAATATCTACAGGTATCCCTTTTCAATGAATTTCATGTTTCTATGCACCATAAATTGCAACAGTTATGCAATAATATATGCAATTGTTACATGATTTGCAATCTGTAAAAATTCAAAGACAAAAAGTAACTACCCCCTAGACAACTGCTCATAATTTCATAACCAATAATTGTTTCAAGATGTCATCTTACTACAATATTTCTACAGTTGTTTTGTACATTATGTGGGGAAATGAGAGATGGCTGAATGAGCACAGATTAAAGACAAATGACCCAATTTCAAAAGTCACAAGAACTTACACATGCCTGTCCATTTTTTGTGAAACAGCACATACGTATGGCTTAATGCATCATTGATGGTTTGTGAAACAATGCTGTTTGATTTTCACACAAAACAACTGTAGAAATATTGTGGTAAAATGACATCTTGAAACAATTATTGGTTATGAAATTATGAGCAGTTGTCTAGGGGGTAGTTACTTTTTGTGTTCAGTTTAGTTGGAAAGAATCAGGTTTGAATTTTTACAGATTGCAAATCATGTAACTTAATTGCATAAAATGTTGCATAGAAACATGACATTAATTGAAAAGGGATACCTACATAGATATTTGCTTTCATGATTGATGTACAAGTTTGCATTTTGAACTTGAACTTGAAAGATTGTATTCAAGAAAAGATCTACACCTAGGCCCTGTTGCAGAGAGACATTTTCTGCATTTCAACCAATCAGATGTGTGCATTAAGAACATTTGATCTGGCTCACAATTGATTCTGCCCAGGGCCCTTGTCAGGTTGGAAACATGTGGTATCATTGGAACATCAATAGATGCCATTTGTCTGGATTGCTATTGTATGGGGATTAGCAGGTCTATTTAACTGTGGTAAGCCAGGGTGTGAATAGGCTCTGATCATGACTTTGAATAGGTCTTTTTCATACATAATTAACGCTGTAACCGATCATCGGATCGGCATGCCGATCACGATCCGATCATACATGATTGGACCGTTTTTGCCGATTTCCGATCATGCAGAAAAAATCGGGAAGATCGGATCGGCAAAAAAATAAATAAATAAATTTTAAAAATCCGTTTTTTTTTTCTTTGGAAAATGATCCCAAAAAACATATTTTGGGAATATAAATGAATACCAAAGCAACATATATCCATATGAATAAGCCCAAGGTAATCTTGTATGGGTATGCTTTCATTTAAAACTGATTACCTCTCCTTTTACAAAATTACTCGCGCCGATTCTGAGCTTAGTCCCATGTGATTCTGAAAGGTTACGTCAAATTAATCACATGGGACTAAGCTCAGAATCGGCGTGAGTAATTTTGTAAAAGAAGAGGTAATCAGTTTGAAATGAAAGCATACCCGTACAAGATTACCTTGGGCTTATTAATATGGATATATGTTGCTTTGGTATTCATTTATATTCCCAAAATGTGTTTTTGGGGGATCATTTTCCAAAGAAGAAAAAAAACTTTTTTTTTTTTTTTTTTTTTTTTTTTTTTAGCCGATCATATCCGATCCGATCTGCGATCCGATTTCGATGATCAATAAAATTTTGCCGATCCGATCAATCGATCCGATCATCAAGGTCAGTTACAGCACTATACATAATACACCCCTATAGAATTCTTGGACATGGGTGTAGGTCTAAAATAATTCAATTTTACATGAAATTTGCAAACTTAAAACAAGGCTGTAGAAAAAACAAGAAATAATATATCTCCAATTCTTTCATATGTTGTAGAAATTATATCAAGACAACATTTAAGCCCAAAAAATTCTCAAAATTATTTGATCCACGAGGTAAAACGGAAGGTCAAAGACTAAGGTCAAAGGTTATCGTATCCAAACTCGCTCATGCATGAAAACAAATGGCATAAATGGATTGCATATAACATCCCCAGTCCAATGACACCATCACAACATAAATTGACCCAACGGTTAACGGACAATTGCCATTTGAAAAATGGTGCCAATGCCCATTTCTTACAAAACTCCCCCATAAGAATAGACCATAGCGTCAAAACCGTTGGGCAGATTGGGCTAAAAATTAAATATTTGCGCTTTTAAAGGTTGAAATATCATACCAAATATTAGCAAATTTGGAGGGGGTGCGATGAAATCCATTGGGTGATTTGACATGGAATGACCCAGACCCTCATGCCTCAAGTAATAATAAAACAGTTCAGTGACTGAGTCAATGAGTGAGTGAGTGATAGCAACCAATTTGGTTAAGTATGAATTGATTTAAGACATGTGGACTAGATGCAACTGCATTAGTGCTGTTGTTTTTTTATATTCTTATAAGATTTTTATACAATCTTTCACAGATCACACAGATATCTCACATTTAATTTTCAATCTTTTATTGCAGACATCGAATAACTGTAAAAAGAGGAAGAGGTTGTCCAGTTCTTTCTACACATATGTATGCTGTACTGTTGCGATGACATCAATAGTGGACAAGCGGACATTTGATAGCAACATGGCAACCAACAAGAGAAAGATTCAAATCATTGAATGGGATGACATGGACAAGAAGAAATTCTTTACGTTTGGAGCTGTGCTGTCATTCGTAGTAAGAACTTCAGTCTACCCATCTCACCTCGTCAAGACACGCCTACAGATGCAACGACATAATAGCCTTTACAATGGCACATGGGACGCGCTGAAGAAAATTGTGCGGTACGAAGGAGCGCGTGGATTGTACAAGGGCTTTGCGGTGAACCTAATTTCAATAGGATCGGAACAGATGTACATTCTTAGCTACGAGATGATGAGGAAAAATTGTGAAGACATGAGCAACACGCCCCGCACCTTTATATCGGGGGGTTTCGCATCACTGGTGTCACAAACAATAAGAGTGCCAGTTGATGTACTATCTCAAAAGACAATGATGCTGGGACTCGCTGTCGATGCAAACACACAATCAAAACCTGTGCGGTTCAAGGACGTATTCCACATTGCAGAGCGCACATATATCAATCATGGCTTCTTTGGGTTCTACAGAGGCTATATGGCATCCCTTCTGACGTTTGTCCCTAACAGTGCTTTGTGGTGGACATTCTACCATAACTACACTGGTAAGTCAGGGGACAAGTTATGGAGTTATGAAGGGCTTAATTGTACAAATAATAATCATTGTAGCACTTTATCAGATCAGGGCCCCGTTGCAGAAAGAGATACAATCGATTGTAAGTTGCAATTAATTGTAAGTCAGATCATGTGTTCTAAATGCGCAAATCTGATTCAGAAACAGCATCTATCGCGTATGTACACGTAGCGCTATACAAGCACTGTACTATTGCATGCATGCTGAGTAACCTACATGTATTATGCATGGTGCGGTGGCTATATAGCGCTGGGCATTGTGTGTACCATGACTCGCAACACTGGCGTTGTATTGTGTACACCAAAGAGCGAGCGCGCACGGGCGTATTGCCTGCATGCCCGAAACGATACTAACTATCGCATGGGCTATGCGATAAATCGCACATACTACCATATAACGTACGCGTATTGATTGAGCGGTCGTGCAAACAAAAGTCGCGCACGCGAACCACTAAATAGCCGTGGTTCCGTAGGTCGTAGTAATTAATTGCATTGTTCTCAAATTACAGAAACATATCAGACCCCATGAGAGTATGATTGATATTCAATTATAGTACCAAAACAACTAAGCGTTGGTTTTATAATGCCCGGTGGTACCTTTTAACCATTGAATAGTAATAAACAAGAACCATATTTTGATGACCAAATGAAGAAAATTTGAAATTCAATGCAGAATATCTTTTTTTTTCAGCTATTGAAACTGGACAAAACTGTTTTGTAATTTTACCCAGTACCTTTAACTGTGTCTGTAGAGTGATATTTCTTACATTTGTAATTCTCCCCATGCAGAATTGTTAGCGTCCTTCCTCAACACCAGTCTTCAGCTACACGTGCCTGTACTGGCCATCCAGGCTTTCTCCGGGTCATGTGCCGGATGCAGTGCAGCCTTCATCACAAACCCCATGGACACTGTCAGGACAAGGTTACAGGTACGTACGTGCTCATTTCACTTAAATACATGTGGTAGTGTTACTGATTTGGTAACACTCTCACAATGCATAAAGCTATTCACAATGCAATATCAGGGTCAATATTCATAATGTAAGAAAAGGGTCGCTGCCACCCTGTTATTGTTTTATGAATAGCAACCCTGATGTTGTATTATAAATAGCGACTATTATGAGTAGTGACACCCAATATGAATTATGAATAGCGCCCCTTCTTCATGTTTATGAATAGCGACCCCTTCATAGGATTATGATTAGCCTTATAATAATTGGTCCTAGATTTTTTCCTAGATTATGATATTTAGCAACCCTTATGATCAGAGGTCCATATGTCTTTATAAAAAGTGACCCCTTTTTAATTTTATGAATAACATTCCTTCAGTATAGAGAAATATATTTCACTTGTAAACATGCCCCTTTCTGACCCTCTCTAACCTTGTCATCATCATCATCAAGTTCAAGCGCTGATATGGTCTTCATGAGAGCATGCCATACAACTCTAGCTTCTGCGAAGTTTTTTGCACCCTTCATTCCTTGTCCAGACACTGTCTTTATATTGTCAGTCAAAGATGTTGATGGACGACCTCTACCCCATTATCCTTCAATTGTGCCTTGCAGTATTTGTTTCTCAACTTCTTTTGCTCTCCTAACAATGTATGCAAAGTTCTTCTTTCTTTCCATAATTCCCCTTCTGATAGTTAAGTATGGGTTCTAGGACTACTACCCCCTGGACATTTTGTAAAAATTTGTAATGTTGATCTTTGATGTCATAGACTCCTTTCTCAATTTCCCTACTTGTCAGGTGACGGGAGAGAAGTCAATCACGCACACGTTCCGCAACCTGATACGAGAGGAGGGGCTGAAGGGGCTTACCAAGGGCTTCTCCGCAAGAATCCTGGCCACCATCCCCACGAGTCTCATCATCGTCTTGGGCTACGAAACCATCAAGAGGTTTAGCTTACGCAAAGAACTAATGGATAGCATACAGTGGTAGAACTAGTTAGTCAGATGAAAAGTCTATGAGAGCACTATTTTTCTAGTAGTTACAATAAAGATATTAAAGGCAGTGTGTTTTCGCCCATCAGCCAGTAAATGTTACATGCTGCGTTTTTTGTGTGCAAATTTTGAATTTGCAGGTTCAGGGATTTTACCTCTTATTTTACCTCTAATGCCTATTAAAGTATACATTTTCTTAAAGGGAGTGTCCGCCTTTTGCAAACTAAATTTTAAAAGTTGTGAGGTTATTGTATTATTGTCTTAAAATAAGAAAGAAAATGTCAGTTAACAGCTTGCCTGGAAAAAAAATAGGGCTTGAAATCTCCTTTTCGTGAAGTTTTAGAACTCAAAATAATAAAAGCGACGGACCGTCGTTTATATTGCCCCGTGCAAAATTGCGCATTGCGGCGACCTCCCCGTGGCTGTGCGTGAACTGCGGTTCACGCACGGATTGTGATCGAACAATGGGGTAAGCGAATACTAAACAAAATAACTAAGACTCGTAAAACTGACTGTAAGTGTTTATTCTCCATTTTCGTGGCATACCTTTCAAAAATGTCTATACAATACCTTTACAAGAATATCTACAACATTGTTGAAATATTATGCTAAATTAGTTATACACATTTATTGGCCGATATATAGTTCAATGAAGGGATGATTTCTACAAATTCGTTTTTTATTCGTAGATCCAAATTACAAGGTTGTTTGATCTGAAATTTGATGTGGTTGTTATATTCATCCTCATCTGTCTACTGGAACTGTTCAGACGATTTGTAAAAGGCGGACACTTCCGGAAATTGTGTAAGGAAAACAAAAATGCAGTTGAAAAATATGGTACCTTTAATAGTCAGCAACAATAAAATATGAAAAATGCATACAAATATAACCTGTTTATACAACAAATTAGAAGAAAGAGAACTGTACAACCAAATTAAACCAAATTTAAATTCTCTGAATTGTAAGCTTTCCATTGATATATAATTTGACAAGTATTATGTTGAATAGGGTACTTTTGTGCAATTATCGTTTTAGGTAATACCAAAGTCATTAATTTTTAGGAAATATAGATAAAAAGGGAAATTTTGCTTTAAAATACAATGTCATATTTGAACCATTACAAAAGTACAAAATGGATAATTCATGTCTTAATTACCGTACATAAAAAACCTACCAAGTTTGTAGCCAATTTTTCTATTGATAGGAGCATAATTATGCAACAAATCATCTTTGCATTGAATTGTACACAATAACCCTAATTAAAAGTTAGCCTTTAATGTTGACTTAATGACCCCAAAAGCTCACTTATAATCTTCTATATCATAGAGTCGATACATATACCAAGTTTGATTGCAATATGTCAAATATTTCTTGAATTATAAGAACTAAAAATAAAGCAATGAGCCACTCCCAAGTTGCTCTGTGACCTTTAAACTTTGACCCCAGAACCCACAATTTTGAACAAATCAACCTTTCTAGAAGATGCATAAATACCAAATGATTTTCTTAAATTTATGTTCCCCTCTACCACCAGGCATAAACGACTACTTCCTGTAAGTTAGTTGGTAACTACTAAAAGGCAAGTCGACAAAAGACATTTCTGATACTTGTGATTAGTCGTCAGTCACATTCCAGTCAATTTGAAACCAAATATTACTATGTAGACCATATATTTAAAATTTGGCTCTCACACTTAGGTATAGTTTGCAAAAATGTGTAGGCATTATACTTATTTTCTTAAATGATCAAATAAATGTTGGGGCCCAAAATTTATTCCAATTGGATATATTAATGGATAATTCAGCTGTTTCTGAACTGATTTCTGATCAGACAAAGTTTATTTTGCTTTTCTCCATATTCAATTACTTAGTTTGACATCACCTCACAAATTAATTATTTGGTTAAGTGCCCTCTAAAACCAAAACTGTACTATCCCTTTAAATGTTGCAAGTTGGGACAACATTTTCAAGTAGGGTTATGTTAAGGTTTTCTCAAGTTCAAGTTATTATGACGATTAATTTGCTAAAAATGAATAAGCACTTTTTAATATGGTGTCATTAAAAAGGGGGGTGATTCACAAAGATCCTAAGTTGAACTTAACTAAGTTGGACTTAAAAATTATGGTAAGCCATTTGTAGCCTTGGAATAAAATACGTAATTCAAAAACAAAATTGAAAGTATTTTAGACTTTTCATAAATTTCACATCAAAAACATGAAATCTCCTTGATGAGATAAAATATTAATGATTTGAATCAACATTTTATGCCTTTTAAAAGAATTTTACAAAACATTTTCAAAGAAATTAATGGCTTTCCAACTTACAGTTCAACTTTGAATCTTTGTGAAACACCCCCATCTTTCTAACGATGTTTAATTTGTAATGATTATTTGAGCAGGTAAAGGTGAATATGGGGAGGATCTCCAGTGAAACGTTGTATTTTTGTTGTATAAACCCCTATAAAATTTTGTTGGAAACTCAATTATATCTCTTTTCGTATGAAATCATGTTAATTATATTTGGTATTGATTGGTAGAGTGTTTATTCCTTGAACAAGGTTCAATAGAAGTGTGAAAGCTCCAAGTGATTTTGACAATTTTAATGGCTCACTTTAAAATGCCTTGCCACATATGATATTAAAGGCAATTCAGACTGGTATATCATATGCGCGGATCCATATTGTGCACTTTTACGCACGGTACGTAATCCCCCCTTTGCTCAGTTATAAGTTGCGATCGCAAACTGTCCTAGTTCACGAATGACCGAGTCGAAAATGCATCGCTTTCGGAATGTTTGTTTACCAAGGAATTACACCTTATCAGAGATTTTTACGAGCGAAAGTATTACGTAACACGCTCAACCGGACTGTCATCAAAGTGCTGCCGCGATTTTATCAGCGATGTATTGCCTCAGGGGACAGCTTGAGCAATGTACAGTTTATCAGCTGCGTGCTGCATGCAATAGACCGCTTCTGTAATGTATGAAAATAATATGCATATGACGTAAGACTCCCCTCCCCGTTGGCAAGCTTAACAATAGTAACTAGGTCCGGCAAGCTAAGTTTGCCGGAGCTTGCTGGACCTAGTTACTATTGTTAAGCTTGCCAACGGGGAGTCTGATGTCATACGCATATTATATGCATACATTACAGAAGCGGTCTATTTCATATGAAGGGCCCATGTTCAGATATTCCGAGCACCGCTCTAAATCGATCCAACACACATCGTGAGTTTACCTCGGGAGATTACGGTGGAGTGCGAGTTGGATTTTGCTGACTACCCATTTTAACCCACGCATATTTGCCTTTAATGTTGTAATTTGTCCTCTGTTTTACCAAGGACCGTAACTTTAGTACTTTACTACAAAACTTGTACAAGTAATTGTATTATGTTTGATTTTGGTAATTTCATCTACATGGTGTATTTTATATTTAAGATGCTATGCTTTTATTGAAAGAAGATTGTGAGTATTTGTTGTAAATTAAGATTTATAAGATAAATAAATTAAGTTCTTAATGGCCCAAATTCTCATCAGTGGCATAACTTTAGTCTGGGCTAAAAAGACAGAAACTACCAGTAACCAGTTAAACCATTTCGCACATGTGGACCCATTGATGGTTGCCCTTTGCCACTGGAGATATTCTAATTGTGTCCTGTCATTCTCCAGACAATCCCTCTAGATCTGCTTTGGCATTAGAACAAAGGACCGCTTGCCATTTCAGTAATAGTATAACCAGTCACCAGTAATATAATGTCCTGGATGATTTAGGATGCATTTTTACTGATGATGGACTGTACTAGGACTTGTATTTCAAGCGGTCCATGGTCTGCAGAATTAGAGGGATTGCCTGGAGAATAAAAAGAAACAATTAGAATATCTCCAGTGGCAAATGGCAACCATCAATGGGTCCACATGTGCGAGATGGTGTAAACGGTTACTTGTAGTCTGTCTTTTTAGCCCAGACTAAAGCTGTGCCAGTGTTTTATTTGAAAGAGCATAAGACATGCTATGTTGGCCCGTTAAAGGACAATGAAACCCAAGCAAAATGTTGCTTTCATAGATTTGGAGGAATAATCTCTGAAAGTTAGAGCATTCTCGGGCAAGAAACAAGAAAACTATGGCTCTTTGAAGATGTCCATTTATTCCTATGGGGAGCTCAAATTGGCAACGCACTCTTGATAAGTGTGTGGACTACTCCCCATATGTTTTGTACACAAATGTTCCCATTTTTACAGTTTTCTTCATAGTCACAATTTTCCATTCCCCCAACTCATGATATGTTATGTATAAATGCATTCTACAAAACATATGTTGAAAACTCAAACGAAAGGTAAAAATACATTTTGAGAAAATTGAACAAAATTGAGGGATGGGGAGTAGTCCACAACTTTGCAGAGTGTGTTGCCAATTTGAGTCACTCATAGAAATAAATGGCTCTTTTCAAAGAGCCATAGTTTTCTTATTTCTTGACCGATTGTGCATAGTGCATACAATTTGTCTGGATTTCATTGTCCTTTAAGTCAAAGCTCAACACTGGTACAGGAAGTTGGGCTGGTAGAGCAGTGTTTGGCTACCCTAGGTAAACAAAACAACATTTGTACTATTTTTCAAAAAGGGAAGTAAACATCTAAAATATTGTTTTTTTATTGCTGACAGAGGCCAGTGAGCACCAGCTCATTTATACAATTTGTGCATGTGATTTTAGTTTGAAGATGCAATATATATGTGAGGTGACTATTTTACTGGAAGAAATATATTAATAACTAATAAAATTATTCTGACTGAAATTCTTTGTAAGTTTGTGATATGGTGACTTTGGCATGAGATTTCCCCTACTGATTGTTGGATTTTCACCAAGTATGGCAGCTACACTACACCACAAGATGGCTATGCATATTGTTGTTCTTTCTGTTTATAAACACGCTAGGACATAATTATAAACACAATGAAATACAGTTAGAGTTTTTTAATCATGTATATTTAAACACATGTATCAAAATAAATCAAGAAATGTGAACAATAAATGAGGATAATTATGTCAATATAGTAATACAAAATATTTCCAATTTCCAATTTGCAATTGACAGGAAAGTTTTAAGGGGAAAACAAAATACATTATATATACTCAGCAAAAAAATAAACAGGACACTTCTTTAAGACTTCTCATATTTATTTACAAAAATAAAATATACAATATTGTATATAATTTTTACAAATGTGATCTTTTTTTAAAATTTAGTATAAATTGAGACAAATGTGAACTTTTTATGATGTACAATTGTACTGTATTTCATCTTAAAAGGCAAGTCTCTGCAAGCTTTTAAGCAAATTGGGTGAAAAGGGCACAATTTTAGATACAGTACCTAGTAGCGAAAGTTTGAGCAGATTTGGATAATCCAATCAATAATTAAGATTATTCAAACTTTTATCAAAATCTTGTTTGCTGCCCTCTTAGTCCGCTCTTTGCAAAATCTGTGATATCCCAGAAGAACAACTCCCATTGGAACTGTACAACAACTCGTCACAAAATGTCACTTTTCATGAAAAAGCATCGTCCCTCTACTTTCATTCTCAGATATGTTAGAGAAGAGGTAAATGTGCATGCATTTAAGGTAAAACTTCCTCAACTGGTCTAGTGAAATCCACAAAGAATGAACAAATATGAAAATATATGTACAAAGTCAGTCTAAGGTTGTTCTACAATGGCAGATTTTGGCAAATTGCCATCTAGAGAGGGCGGCAAACAAAAATTACCCAAATCTCAACTTTTTAATTACCGTATTTGCTGGTGTATTAACCGCACCTTTTTTCAAAAAAGAAAAGAAAAAAAAGGGGGTGCGGTTAATACACGACCGTATTAACCGCATTTTTTTTAAATTTTTTTTTTAGGGGTGCGGTTAATACACCGGAGCGGTTAATACACCGACAAATACGGTACATGTAAATATCCAAATTTGCTCAAACTTTTACCATTGGGCTTCTGAAATTGGTATTCTTTCATTCAATCCACATTAGTACCTGGGGAAACTTCCCCTATAAATGTAAATATGACATATTTTAACCCCTTGACTACTGGAACCGGGTTGGCTGTGTACAAAGTCTATGGGGATTTCAGAAACTCGAAGGGAACGGGTTAACTTGAACAAGTGGCCCGTTTCTTTTTGTGCCCAGTATATATACATCTATGTATTTAGCTCTTCTGCTTAAAAATATAACACCGTTTTATGATGTTTTCCAATCTCCAGGTGGGTTTTTTAAGTAATGTTTTACTTGGATCTACATTGCACATGGGATTTAGGATTCCCTTGACTACAGTCCAAAATGTCCACAGAGTACAGACGCTTTCAAATTTAATCTTAAACATTTGAAAAATCAAAACCCATTTTATTCTTCTGAATCTGTTACCATAAACCAGACAAGGTACAATAGAAGTGTGAATGCTTCATGAAGCCAGCGTCAGTGTGAAAAGTACACCCAATACAAAAGGGCTCTATTCGATTCACTCTCGTAAATCGATTTACGCGAGTGATCGTGAATGGAGCACCTATTGTATTGGGTGTACTTTTAAATATTTGCGGCGGCTTCAATGTCGCGCATTCGGCAGTGTGCAGCGTGCAATATCCAGTGTGTATATCGATGGAATGCTCTGAGTGATTATGGTAGAATGTTACAAAGTAGTAATAATAGATCACTTTAATCTGTAAGGCCCTAGCTCTCCAATGATGTATAATGTAATTTGTTGTAATTTTCATTCCAAGCTTCCAATGAACAGCAAGTAATTCTAGCTTATCCACATGACAGCTTAGCTCAGAACAGAGGCAAGCTTCAGTTGAACTGGCAATAGTATAGTGACTTGATTATGTTGGAAAATGAGTATGCAATTCAAGTTAAAAATGGGCCATTCTTTAAGTGAGCCTTTTTTGGAAAAATTATTTGTTTTTCTTCCGTTTGTTTTGTTCCATTTTTGGAAAGATAATGTTCATACTCATTGGCATAAATTTATATATTTCAATATTTTGTTCAAATCATAACTCAGATAATAATCAAGATATCTTTATTCTCCTGTACATGTTGATACCAACTTCATAAAAAATTTACACTTTTTTACTTTCTAAATGTAAAATTTGTTAAAGGGAAAGTTGAGTTTTGGTAGAGAGGGCGCTAGACTACTTAATTGGTTTGTGAGGTAATGAAAAACTGAGTGTAAAATTTGAAAGAGCATAATATTTAAACAATAAAATCATCTTTGTTTGATCAAAATCGGTTCAGAAACGGCTGAAATATCCATAAATATAACAATTTGTAAAGTAAACCCGGGGCCCCGGGTTTACTAGAGAATTTTGAACCAGCCATTAAAAATTCAAAAAAATGCTTCCTCTTTTCAAAAAGTTGCAAAATAGGTATTTAAATAGTTGTTGGTTATTGGTCTATCTAATCACTATTTCAACAAAGCATCACATGCACAATATTTTATTCAAAATGGTTGAAACCGATGAGTGTTTAGAGAGCGCCCTCTTACGTTTTAACGGCTCTTTTTGAATGATAACATGATCTTTACTACGTCATGTGTAATTTTGTGTTCCTTTCTAGTTATAACTATTATTTTGTAATGTAATGATGCAGGTTTTGGTTACTAAAATTCAGTTTCACTAAAACTGTACTCTCCTTACCAGAACTCAACTATCCCTTTAAATTGCCATTTTCGCATTCATATTCAGACATCACCACATTATTAAATACATTAACAAAGAACTGTTTGAGATAATTCTTATTTTTAACTATTTTCTTACTTACAGATCTATAATACTTGTCTGATAATAACATGTACTAGCTTTTCATAATTCACAGGATTTCCAAAATGAAATTGAGTTTTGAAATAAGTGCTCCCATGCCAATTCACACATGTGACCAATGTCAGTTGACCTCTGACCTTAAAGGGACTTAGTAACATTGTCCAAATCCTCAAAATAAAATTTTCATTCTAGCGGTTCCCTCATAGCTTGTTGTATTCGTATTAACAATAAAATCATGGGACAGGTTTTGGTTTTTCAAATTTTCCTTTCGTACGATCAAAGTATTCAGATAAGAAAAACTGCCCCAGAGTTTTTCTTACCGTGTTCAAAGTGAGTGCAGTGTTAGTTTATATCACTTTGCATTTTTGCTCATAACTTGGCCATGCAATGTCCATTTGACTTGAATTTTTCACACAATACCCTGTGGACATATATGAGATAACAACAATATACATTGCATCAACCATTCATCACTTTTTGCACATGTCAACAAAGTTACTAGATCCCTTTAACATAATCCTAATACAAGTTTGTGTTATATCTGAAAGACTTCAACATATGCAATTCATATATAGAGTATAAATTAAGGCTGAGTCGGTTCGGTCGATCACACCGGTTACCGACCGTTTCAATCGGGACCCGGTTTCGTTATATCGGTAACGGTGCCCCGAAAAAAGAAAATAAATAAATAAAATGTTAAAAAAGAAATTAAGATTATCACTTAATGTAGCGGAATTCAAGTAAAAACGGGGCAATTGATATCATTTACTTTAAAGAGTGGTTATTTTCGAGAAATTCTTGGTTCATTACTTCGTTTGACAGTCAGAAATTGAACAGGAAGCGCAAAATTGCTAGTCATTTGAACGATATTGTTGGCGGATGTGCACACAAAGTTAGTCCGTTACTCCAGGGGAGTTGTCTGATGGATCTTCGTATGATCCAGCTGATGAGCCAGTGCATTCAAAAAGTGGCTCAAAATCCGATTTTGGTCATTTGCAACATTTTAAAATGTTTTGATATTCTACTTACAGGATTTCAGGGCGTTTGATAGCTGAACAGAAAAAAAAATGAGCCCCAAAACAATGAAAACAATTACGCAAAATATCGATAAAAAACGACTACATCGCTCCTATTCGCTCGTATACTTTGTGTGCAAACGTATGGCCTGGGATGAATTTACATAGTTCCACCGGCCGGCGGATGAATCTCGCGTAAGAAAAAAAGACCCGTAACTTGCACGCAAAGTATATGAGCGATATGCATGAAACAGCGGCCCGAAAACTTGCTGCATGCTGTAGCTCAATTCATCAACCTTCGATCCTCAAGATCACGAATGTTCCTTGGAAATTTATCGATAATTCAGCACAGTTTTTTCATTGTTTTGGGGGTGATTTTGTATTCTGTTCAGCTTTCAAATGCCATGTTATCATGTAAGTAGACTACCAAAATGGTGTTGATTGCGAAAAGGCTAATTTATAGCCACTTTTTGAGGGCAGTGGCTCACAGTCACAAGCGATCGTTTCCCCCCGACTAGCGGGCTAAGTTTCTGTGAACCGCGTTGCGATGGGCAATGGTGAACAAACGATCGATTTATAGGTCCAATTTACTTCGAAAAAAAATACTTTTCATGCGAAACTGAGTTAATTCTGGATAGTCTGTAACTATTTTCACGTAAAGATTGATATGTAAATCCATAAAAGCCTCGGTATTTATAATGTTATTTGCATATAAAAAGAGCAATATAAGCCCCAAACAGTGCATTTTTTCCGATGCGTGCACGATTGCGTGATTTTACCGGTCCGAGTTTCGACGGTAAAAATTTATCGGGATACCGGTTCCCGACCGGTAAAAGTTTATCGGGACCCGGTTCCGACAATTACCGACATGACTCAGCCTTAGTATAAATCATTATATATATTGACTAAAATATAAGCATCCGATTTTTTTAATGTTCATATATTTTATGTAACTCAGAATGGCCCAAACGTGTCCATTCATTGCGACCTTATAATTGCACCTTAATTTTGAGGAGTATGCAGATTCTTTATTGAGATTGACTCCCAAGTTTCCAACAAACCATAAGTAACACAGGCTTGTCCACTCAGGTCCACCCAACAGCTTTGTCCAAGAACGATGCAAACTTGGAGGGGTCGCCTGGATGGAACGACACAAGCTGGGAGAAATCCATGCTCTCCAGATCAGCAATAAGTTTACTGGATAAATGGAGACATTGGCAAAAGAAAATAATAGATTGCTTTAATATGCTAATGACCTATTCAGGACTGATTATTAACAAAAATGCTTGTGCTGTAGCCTGTAAAATGCAGCCATGTTATGCCCAAATGTAAAGTACATGTTATACCTAAATCATGCATGTGGTATATGAAATCCATATACTTTGTACATAGCCCACCAGGTCCTCACATTTCAACCAAACAGATTTTGTGCATTTATAGTCACATGATCTGACTAAAGATAGTTTTTGGTGGCCCATATTTGTGACAAAAGTGCGTGCCTGTTGGTGAGGCTAATCGACGGGAGCATTTTAGAGGGTTAAAGTAGTTTTCAGGTTTAATAGCATGCAAAGCCCTAAATATTTTTTCTTCTGGCACTAAACCATAATAAATAAACACTATTTGTGACATAACACCACAGAACGACCAATAAGTCGTGAAAACTGGCTGTGCTGATTTTCACATAAGATTACAATAGAAGTCATTACCTTTAAAATGATTCATATTTTGGCATAATTGGACTAAGCAAACCCTCTCAAAATGAGCGCCAAAGATTTGAAACATGGCTGAAACAATGTTAAATAAAAATAAGGGGGAAAACGGGCCAGTTCAAAGATCAGCATCTTTTCAAGCACTGCAATCATATCATTTTTATTTAATGAAAAATCATATTTAAACATGATTTCTGATGCTCAAAATTTCACAGAAATTAGATTAAGATACCTATGCTGGTCAGGAAAAACCCAAATCCCAAATCTCATAATTTAAACAAACTAACTATTTCAGCTAATAAAAGAGAGATAACCACAGCGACGGAACGGTCATTTTGTGGTTTAAGGTCACATTTGTTCTAAATAAAGGGCGATGACTCTCACCTTGGTGTGGTGTAGAACAGATGTTTTTCCTTGCAAAGTTGATCAGCGAGCTCCAGCTGGTGGTTTCCCATTAAAAGTTCATTGATAACGACCAGAAGAGGTTTGTTAGCCCCAAGGGTCTCTAAGCAGCTTCCTGCACCTATTGGACATGAATGGAAGTAAGCAAACTGTTTTATTTCCGAAGAATCTATATCTGGAACATGATGATGAACTTACAAACAACATCTAACTCCGCTCTATGGGGAGCTGACCCAAGTATCAGCCAGGCAACTGCAGTGAAACTATGTTAAAGAAGCTTACCTCATGAACCACCTGACCTTTCTCAAGCGCTGCCACGACTCGAGCATCACCCCACCAGGACTACAGCTCAAGTCGTCAATCAACACACCACACCCAGAACAGATCTTTTTTATTAAACTCCTGATGATTGACAGCAACCTGACAGCAACCCCCTCCTACCACCTATCACCTTCCTTACTATAATACCTGCGCTGTTTTTCTTTTTAGAACTTCAAGCTAAAGAAAGCTGAACATGCAGTTGTATTAAAGCGTAGGTAATAGAATATTTTAAAGGGGTAGTTTAGTTTTGGTAGAGAGGGCGCTGCACATCACAATTTTTTTGTGAGGTAATGAAAAACTGAGTGTCGAATTGGAGAGAACATGCAATTTTAATGGCAGAATAAACTTTATTTGGTCAAAATCGACCCAGAAACGGCTGAAATATCAATAAATATATCTGATCTTATAATTATTTGGGGCCCAAATAATTAGATGATTTTTTTCAAAAAATTAAAAAAATGCTTGCACTTTTTCAAAATAAAAAAAAACTTTTTTTAAATAGTTGTTGATGCTCTCTCTATTTAATCATTATTTCAATAAAACATCCCATGCATAATTTTGTATGAAAAATGGTTGAAACCAATGCCTTTTTAGAAAGCGCCCTCTTGTGTTTGAATGGCTCTTTTTTGTAATGATAACAGGCTTTTTACTTAGTCGTTTGTAATTTTGTATACCTTTCGAGCATGGTAGAGTTATAACTATTAGTTTATAATGTTACTGTCCAGGTTTGGTTACTAAAGTTCAGCCTTACCAAAACTGTACTACCCCTTTAATTCAGATACTTTATTGCTCAAATACCGTAAAACTCCGTGTATAAGACGCACTTTTTTTCCGTCGGAAAATTTTCAAAGTGGGGGGTGCGTCTTATACACAGGTACAGGTTGTTTTTTTTTTAATGTTTTTTTTGGGACACCCTGTAGTCATGTTTAATGCATATTACACTGGTCTAGGGCATGACAAGAGCTTGATATAAGGGGGAACATTTATCAAAATATACCTTTTTCCTACATAAATGATAGTGGTTAGCAAAACAAAATGCAAGTTTTTAAGCAGTAACACTGCTACTAATTGAATATTCAGATATTCATGAGTAGCAGCACTCATTTAATATTCAATTTTCTAAACAGTGGTTCTACATTTTTCTCAACAAAAAAGTTATTAATGAATTTAGTATTTTGCATATTTAATGAGCATTGCTACCTCATGAATATATGAATATTCATGAAAAAAAAAATTCTAATATATTTTATTATTTTTTTTTTTAGAAAGTTGGGGGTGCATTTTATACACGAGCGTGACTTATACACGGAGTTTTACGGTAGTCAATTTCAAAGCATTTTTTGTTTTCAGAATCTTTCCATTGACAGATAAGTTGGGATATATTCAAACATATAATAATGTTAGGTGATAAAAGCATACATATTCTTTTTTTGTGTGTGGGGCATGGGCGTTTTGAAAACTGTTATTTAGCTTTAATTTTTACCTCCTTATACACTTCCTAACTTCAGCAAACATTAGAATACCACCCCAAGTCACTGTGAAGACTGAAGGCCCATTAACCAGATTTGTGGCTGTCTTGGAAATCGTAGACCTGAATTCTAATATACAGTGTGAGTAAAAAAAAAAAAAAAAAACAGACATTAATAGCTTATAAATCCACAATTCTAAACATATTGGTATCATGCTAAGCTTGTGAAATTCTGTTTAAAATGATATATTCTGATCACTTCACGCTTCACCGAACACGACCTCATTATCCAAAATCATGCAAAAACTACCCGTTCTTGTTTTGTGAATGGTTGCATAGATCTGTTGTCTGATTTTCAAACATAACTTCATCCTACATGTCCTATTCAGGGCCCCCTGCCTCCAAACAGTGGGGATGCTGATGGGAGGAGGGTGGGGGGGGGGGGGGGGGAGGAGGGTGGGGGGTGGGGGGGAGGGACCCCCTTCCACCTTGATTAACATGAAAAACACTGGCAACCAGCTGGTATTTTGTTTTGATTCACCAAAGGATATAAGGATATTCTTGAAATGTTCTTTTATTTTTTTAAACGGTAAACAGACGCATATGATCCATTCATGATGGAACAAGACAACGGCAATCTTGGACACAGGTAGTTTTTGCACGACTTTGGATAATAAGGTTGCGTTCGGTGAAGCGAAAACCATCAAAAATGTATATCATTTTAAAGGCAATTCCCAAGCTTTAACATGATACCAATATATATGTTTAGAATTGTAGATTTATAAGCTTTAAAGTCCGGTTTTGTGTATTTTTTTATTCGCACTGTAGTTATTACCTGCATGACTGATGACTAGATCAGCATTTCTGATGTCTTCTGCAATAGACTCTTTGTATCTGTAGGCCTCTAGTTGGAAATCAGGTTTGTTCACTGGTACCGGTTCAAATTTTCCTCTCCCATACTGCAAAACTAATCTGGTGTAGCCCAAACGTTTGAGCACCTGCATAATTAAGACAAAGAAATTATCATACATAAACCCAATGGCCAACATTCTCAACAGTGGCACAACTTTAGTCCAGACTAAAAAAAACCTAGAACTGTGTCGCACCTGTGACATTTCACTAGCCATTTGTATCGTTATCAATGCAAATCTCTCTGCAACTTGGGCATCAAGACAAATAGTCTGTTGTCATTCCAGTCACCAGTAATATTGCATCCTTGACCATCCAGGTGATCGGTAATAAGGACTATGACTGGAATGTCAAACAGCCCTTTCTCCTTATTTGATAATGAAAAGAAACAATTAGAATATCTCCGTTGCCAAAGGACAACCCAACCATCAATGGGCTAGTTAAATTACACAGTTGTGAAATTATTAAACTACTTACTGTTTGTTTGTTTTTTGTCTTTTCAGTTCAAATTTAAGCTGTGCCACTGATGAGAAGTCGGGCCAAAGTCGATCATAGCAATATAATTGTAAATAAAAATAATGCAGAGAAAATGCCCTTGCATTAATTTCTACAAAATAATGGGCAGTATGCATAAATTGTAGCAATTATGACAGAAATGGTGCACCAGCTGCACACATTTTGCTGGTTCACGTCGTCAATTGGACTGATTTATCCATAATTGTTTATTTGTATACATGTGTTATTGTGGATTTGTGAATCGTTTATCTGGTTTTGTAACCCATATTCCTCCCACCCTTGCAAGTTCTACGTAACGGACCATACGGTACACTACATAGTCCAGCTGACTGGACCATGTACTTTAGTACGCGTACGTAGATGTGGTGTATATCGGCCATATTTCAGGCTCCGGACTATTACACAGCTGTTGCTAAAAGTAAAAGAGTGCTGATATTTCCGGAAATACATTCTGGTACTATTTATTTGATGTTTTCTGTCGGCAAAAAACAGTATAATGAAAATGAAATGCTGTGAGTCAGAACGTTTGTATAGCATGTAAACAAAAATGTCTGAATGATAAATCAATGTTAAATGTCTCTTCTACGGCTTACTTCTACCTGACTCTAGTGAACGCTAGCGCGGAGCGCTAGCGTTCTAGGTCGGGCTGATAGTGCCCCCGAATTTATCATTTTATGTGCACGATAATTGTGCTTAAAATGATACATATGATACGGTACTTACCACCGATTAGACGATACATATGTGATACAACTATGGGGTGGATCAGAACACACATAGGTTCATTACAATAGGGTTGTGCGGAGATCAACCTCTTCCGCCCGCTGCACTATCCAACGGAAACATTTTTTTTTGTCGGCTGATTTCTCCCTCAATTTACCAGCAAATGCAAAAAAACTTTCGTTTATGTGATCCACAATTCAGATACTTTGATAATAATTACCGACTTTGTTGTTTTGAAGACCGCAAAATGTAGAAATAAAATGATTATTTCCCGTCCGTTTTCCTTACCGATGCGTCCTAAAACACGCCGGTCAACTGTTGAACCGGCAACAGTGTACGAATGGCTGGTATTGTTATCTCCAGCGCATTTGCATATATTGCGTGTAAATGGTTCACCTGAGTGAACCATTTACTTTGTAGATGTGGATCAGAATGATTTTTTGCTCCATTCCGCATAAAAATGAGTGATTTATGCACCTCATCGACTTCTTTCCGTGTCGTATCGCGACTTCTGAACGACCGATGATTGCGCTTTAGTCTTCATCCAAGTCGCCCGCCGATTCCAAATAGATGGCAGATCTGACGCGCACGTTTAGTGGTCGTACAGACTTACGCGTCAGATCGATCTGTCGTTTACTTGGAATCGGCGGGCGACTTGAATGAAGACTATAGCGCAATCATCGGTCGTTCAGAAGTCGCGATACGACACGGAAAGAAGTCGATGAGCTGCATAAATCACTCATTTTTATGCGGAATGGAGCAAAAAATCATCATTCTGATCCACCCCATAGTTGTATCACATATGTATCGTCTAATCGGTGGTAAGTACCGTTTCATATGTATCATTTTAAGCACAATTATCGTGCACATAAAATGATTAATTCGGGGGCACTATCAGCCCGACCTAGATCGCTAGCGCTCCGCGCTAGCGTTCACTAGAGTTAACTTCTACCCTACTACAAACGCTCTTCTGAACTAGTACTTAGTAGTCATTGGTATAAGTCACTAGTATATGACATGTCAATAATGAATAAAAGCGGAACACACCCCTGCAAAGTGCAAGTTAAGAGGCTTACTGTCGGCAATCAGGATTGCCTTACTGTCTACAGTACTGAGCTGAGTGAATATTGGAAATACTGAGCTGAACAAAGCATTTTATTTTTTTACTTTTGGAGAAAAATTCCCTGTATAGGTTCTACTTACTTCTACCGATTTGGGATTGGCGACTTCTTCTATAAGAGTATCAAAGCTGGTCGTGCCCACTGTAACAAAAATTGTCTTTTTATCCGCCATGATTTCTTGATGTATAAGTCCACATCATCTAGATCTACGCTACAACTGTCATGTGATCTGTCACGTGATGCGTGACTACCTCAAGTCAGGTGGCTTAGCGTCAAATTTTTCGATGATCGTAATGCCCGGCGCAGACAGAGCCGACTCGACCCGATCCGACTGGTTTTCAGCCTGGTTATCTCAGTATGCGCTGCCTCAGGGCTCCGGTTTTTCCAGTCAAGTGCCAGTCGGAGGTCATTCGAGGCCGATTCAACATGTTGGATCGGCTCCGACTGAGCGAAACTGACTCTAGCCTGACTGAAAACCAGTCGGATCGGGTCGAGTAGGCTCTGTCTGCGCCGGGCTTTTCCTGCCGGATACAAGCGCTATTTTGGGTACATCTAGGGCTTCCTAAGAACCTACTACTGAACAATATTAGAATACTAGTAGGAGCCCTCGGCGCCGTACCAGAGCCCCCACATTAAATATAGCCTTTATAGGGTAAAATAACATTGATTTTGTTGATACACAAGCGCGGGGGGGCAGGGGCGCCGTACGGGAGCCCCCATAGGGCACAATACTAAATTAGTATTGATTTGTTGTTACACAAGCGCCATTTGGGGCACATGGATATATAGGGTAGGAGCCCCTGGCATATATTTCATTTAACCATGTGGGGGTTAGGGGGCACCGTACCAGAGCCCCCACATTAAATTTAGGGTAAAATATCATTGATTGTTTTGTTACACAATTAAGCGCCATTGTGGGCACGGGCTTTTGACCCACTGAACAATATTAGTGTAGGAGCCCCTGGCCATTTTTCATCAAATTTGATTTTGTTGTCTTAATGTATTGATTTTTAGTAGCTCTATAAGAAGATACCAAAGAAAAGTTGAAATTCCCATCAAAAAGTGTAAAAAAATGGCTAAGAAATTTCTTGTTTTTTTCTTCAAAAGGGGTTAGATCCATTTCAGTTTGTTTGCAAACGGGGTTAGATCCACTTTAGACCATTCCGAGAAAATCTTTTTTTTTTTCTCCCATATTGCAATATGTTTATGCAAAACAAATTTGTCCTGATAATTCTACCCTACCATGTGAATGTAAAACTGAGTATGAAAAAGTCAACCTGTCTTCATATTTTTAAAATAATGTTCCCAAAAATTGAACTTTGTGGATCTAGCCCCTTTTGCAAACAAAGTGGATCTAACCCCTTTTGCAAACAAAATATTGTACAGTTGAGAAATGTCAGTGACATGTGAGTTGTCATTATTTTTTGCTTTTGATGGGTGAAATTTAATCAGAATGAAAAGCCAACTCACATACATGTTCATAGTGGGTGACTAGGGCTGCCCCGCCTCCCTTAAATACTGCCCACCCCCCTCCCCCTACCCCCTCCCCGAAAAAAGTTTAATTTTAATAAGCTGTTGTGTAGTTGGATTTTTCCCCCAGTGTAAGAATCTATAAATCTAATTTTCAATTTGGTTTGTGTCCCAGTGTGTTTGCATGTTGAAGAGGCGGGGGAGGGGGAGGGCTGGTGATGCCCCCCCCCCCCCCCACCCCCTCCCACACACCATAGATTGATTCAGATTAGTTGTGTGAAATTTTTATTTGCAAAAGGGGCTAGATCCACAAAGTTCAATTTTTGGAAAAAAAATATTTTAAAAATATGAAGACAGGCTGATTTTTTTCATACTCAGTTTTACATTCACATGGTAGGGTAGTATATCAGGAGAAATTTGTTTTGCATAAACATATTGCAATATGGGAGAAATAAAAAAAACTTGATTTTCTCGGAATGGTCTAAAGTGGACCTAACCCCTTTTGCAAACAAGCTCTTCATATACTGGAGCGCCCACATTAAATATAACATAAAATCACGTGGATTTGTTTCTATATACAAGCACCATTTCGACATGGGGCTTCCTTCTAACTACTAAACGACATGAGGGCCTAAAGGATCGAGTCGCCTGCAAACATTGTATATATAAGCACCATTTTGTGCACAGAGGTAGCCCCCGCCTTTTAAAATTAATTTTGGGTACATGGGTTCCCTAAAGCCACTTAAACAACAGCCCTAAGCAAAAAGATCATAATTATGTATTTGGGAGACAAACCAGGTAAAATCACATTGATTTGTTGTTATACGGGTAGGAGCCCCCATTACAAAAAAATAATCATATAATAGACATGTGAAGGGGTGGTGGCGTCGCGCAGGAGCCCCCAAATTAGATATAAATATCATCCTGCCCCTTCCCCCATGATTCCGACCGTGTTAAAGTTTCGGCCAATATTATTATTTGCCAAAGAGTAATACGGTATTGAAAACGTCAACTAGCAACCTTCATGTTTTTACATTACATTAATATACTATACACTGCAAATTTCAGTCCTGCCGCGTGCTTTGCGTCCAAACAGTCTCCTCATCAGAATTATGACTCGCTCTTAAAGGGATAGTTGAGTTTTGGTATAGAGGGCGCTACACAAAATAATTTTTTTGTGAGATAATGAAAAACTCGGGAGTGTCAAATTCGAAAGAACATACAATTTTAATGACAGAATAAACTTTATTTGATCAAAATCGGTTCAGAAATGGCTGAAATATCCATAAACATTTGTAATACTTGTGGGGCCCCACAAATATTAGATAATTTTGAACCAGCCGTTAAAAAAAATTGAAAAATGCTTCCTCTTTTCAAAAATTTACAAAAGAGGTTTTTAAATAGTTGTTAATTATCTCTCGATCTAATAACTATTTCAACAAAACATCACATGCACAATATTTCATTTAAAATGGTTGAAACCGATGAGGGTTTAGAGAGCGCCCTCTTGAGTTTTAACGGCTATTTTTTAATGATAACAGGCTTTTTACTTAGTCATTAGTAATTTTTTGTATTCCTTTCGAGCATGGTGGAGTTATAACTATCAGTTTGTAATGTAATGGTGCAGGTTTTAGTTAATAACATTCAGTTTGACCAAAACTGTACTCTCTTTACCAGAACTCAACTATCCCTTTAAGCTTAATTTCGGTTACGATAAGAATATTGTATAAAATGAAGGTTATTTGCATTATTAATGTTGGTTAGAGAAGAACTTGGTAACGGTCTAGACTATTGTTCATAAAATATTTGAAATGTGTTGGGTAATGCAATTTCTAAGATGCACACGAAGGAAATAAGGCATCATCTCCATACCGACACAGAAAAAGAATTGAAAATCTAAAATATTCCTTTTTTGATAATTTTATACGTTTCAATCTTTCCACATTTACATGAATGTGGGATATGTAAAATAACCAGGTTTGTTCAAGGGGGTAGGGATAACGAATACGGTATCCAAACAACAACACCCCCCCCCCCCCCCTCTTATATGCCCTTATAAACAGGGATTTTGTGAAAATCAGTGATAGAAATATGGTTAATAAAATATGGTTGGGGGTTCAAAACTCCCCCCCCCCCCCACCTTTGGTAAAAGAATGACCGTTTTGAGGTGGTTCAAACCTCCCCCTCTTACAATTTTTAACTGGTCTCGAGGCCACTTTTCAGCGGTCTCGAACATCATAACCTGTGGTCTCGGCCACCGAGGACACAACTTAACAAGTGGTTGAACAAATTTCATTTCATTATCATTTTCATTTAAATGAAATGAAATGAATGACTAGTACAGCAATCAAAATATACTATATTTTGAAAGCATTTCAAAAAGTAATCTCCAGTGAGCGGTTTCTGATACAATCCCCACGACTGTAAGAAAAACATAACCGTCCACTATAATATTTGTTCAGCCACTATTTTATTGCAAGTTTCTTTTATTTTTTACAACAAACGCTAGGTAAAAACAAAAATAATTATAAACAAATTATAAATCGTACGAACAATGTTACCATTTCATTATAAAATTCAACTCATTCATGTCATTTATAGATATGAACTGTTTGTAAGTAATCCATTAACTTCATTAGGTTTCCAAAATTGATATTTGAGACATATATAAATCAGAGAATCATCTACATTATATTGTGTTATAGTCTCATTAAAAATAATACTGTTTACCAAGTGAAAAATGGTTGTCAGATTTGATCACCTTTGTCCACTAAGTTTCACTAGAATCAGTGGCGTAGACAGGTTCTTACACCTGGGGGGGGGGGGGGGGGATGATTTTCCGTTCACCTGACCAAGACCAATTTTTTCGCGCCCGAGACCGCCTGCCAAAAAAATTTCAAGACCAAGGAAATTGCTTGAAAGTCCTCTCAGTGGGGGGGGGGGGGGGGGTTAGATGTTAAGATGTAGGGGCTCATGCCCAACCACACTCACAGTGCTGCCAACTTTGAGCCAGATGTGAGAGTGAGACCTTGCAAGGAGCGAAGTGACTGAGGGAGGGGGAGGGTGTGGGAGGGGGGTTTCCCCCCTCCCACGTTAGGAGCTTTTGCATTTTTGCATTTTTTGCAATTGTGCAATCTGGTGCTTACCTAGATAAGAAATTCGGGTTTAACATTGACTGTATCTGGGAAAGTGTGTTATGATTTGATCGACCAGAAATGTTAAATATATATTCAAGAAGAAAACAAATTATTGACACACTAATAAATATGCACCCCAACACAGGGGGCGAATTGACTGAGCGGGGGAGGGTGTGGGAGGGGGTGTCCCCCCTCCCACGGTAGGGAGTTTTTGCATTTTTGGACTTGAAATTGTGCAATCTGGTGCTTACCTAGATAGGAAATTCGGGTTTAACATTGACTGTATCTGGGAAAGTGTGTTATGATTTGATCGACCAGAAATGTTAAATATATATTCAAGAATAAAACAAATTATTGACACACTGATAAATATGCACCCCAAAACACACACAAATATTGTACTTATATTTAGCGTATTTAACATCACCATATACCACTTTATGTATGATCCAACTATTTCCAAGAATGAGTCCCGAGGGGCGAAGCTACCGAGGGCTGGGGCAGAGCCAAATAGGGAGGGTTTGGGAGGGGGTATCCCTCTCCCACGGAGAAGATTTTGCATATACTTGAAATGGTGCACGTACGTCACACAAGCAGCCAGAGCAATGCCAGCCTACACTGGAACTACGTGGCCCGGTATACCAGTATACAGAAAAATACTCAATATGCTCACCCCAGACCATACGCAAGTTACTCAACAAACTGAGATAACCTGTTCGCGCGCGAAGCGCGCAGCGAAAATTGAAAGTGGATGATTGTATAAATTACTTTTTAAACGTTATAATTAGCAAGTCTTAGCTCATACAACTAATGTTTTCTTTCCCACTCGTATACAGATACACAAAAAAAATCTATATCCTTCCCTAAAACCTGGGGGGGGGGGGGGGGGGGGATGATCGTACATGTCATCCCCCCCACCTTGTGAAGTGGGGGGGGGGATGCATCCCCCTCACCCCCCCCCCCCCCCCCCCCCCGTTGTCTACGCCCCTGACTAGAATCGTCCCTGGAACGCTCTTCATTCAACCATAAATATCTCCACAATAATAGGGACACATTGAAAAAACAAAAATCATTTAATTCTTCGTTATCATAAGCCAAACAACAATGTGCAAGAGAAATAAATTTGAAAGCTCCATATTAGGTGATTTGGGTTGAATTGGACAAAGTGAATGTATTATTTAACCAAACTTTGATGATTGGGTTAATGATCAACATCCCTGAGGTCAAAATCTGAAATAATCATAATAAACTTAACAATATATTTATAAAGATTATTAATTTTATGTATAGATACAATTATACCATGTTCAATGAGTTTTTGGTATAGAGGGCACTACACACATTTTTGTTGTTGTTGAGATAATGAAAAACTGAGAGTCAAATTTGAAAGAGCATAATATTTTAATGACAGAATAAACTTTATTTGATCAAAATCGGTTCAGAAATGGCTGAGATATCCATAAACATAACCATTTGTAATAAATATGGGGCCCCACAATTATTAGAGAATTTTGAACCAGCCGTTAATTTTTTTTTTTTAAATCTTCCTCTTTTCAAAAATTTACAAAAGAGGTTTTTAAATAGTTATTGATTATGTCTCTATCGAATCACTATATATTTTCAACAAAACATCACATGCACAATATTTTATTTAAAATGGATGAAACCAATGAGTTCTGAGATAGTGCCCTCTTGAGTTTTAACGGCTCTTTTTGAATTATGCATATTCGTTATTTAATTTATTTATTTCATATATCCTAATTATTGTAAACCAATCTTATTTATTATTATTATTATTTATTTATTCATGGTTTTTATTGTGAACACGCATGGCAGCAAACAAGCAAAATTGCACGTGCTAAATAACACATTTATTCTACAAAACTAATGTAATTAAGTTTGTGGATGCAAACACAGACCAATTGCACTTTGAATATCTGTCACAGGCTGGTCACAGGGTTCAGAAATGTTCAAATTTGCGATTACACAGTATGAATGTGCTAAACAATCTTATTTATATAGGCAACACAAATACCATGCATGTGTTGCACCAACAATAAAGGCATATTAAAGTATCCAATAGAGCGGTGATAAAACATTATTCAGGTTTTCAAGTCTAAGCTTTTGATTCATTTTCAC
>JBAMJV010008936.1:0-76093 GCA_037951105.1 Echinarachnius parma | reverse complement strand
TTTTGTGCAATATATGACACACTTTACCAGTTATCTACTTTAACCTTATCTACCATTTTTTTTTGTTATAGTTATTTATTTATTTATTTATTTATTTATTTATGTATTTATTTATTTTATTTATTTAATTATTTATTTATTTATCTTATTTATTTATCTTTATTTATTTATTTATTTATTTTATTTTATTTGATTTATTTATTGTATTTATTTATTTATTTATTTATTTATTTATTTATTTATTTATTTATTTATTTATTATATTTATGTCTTTATGTCTTTTATTTATGTCTTTATTTATTTACTTATTTATTGACTAATATATTTATTTGTTTATGTATAGACTTTATTATATTAATGGTAATAAATGCAATTGATTATTAATTGTGGTAGTATTTATAATTAACTTTTGATTATGGTGCATGTAAACAGGTAGTACTTGTCAGCACGCTCAAAGTTAACGTAGAAAGCTGAATTACATCTATTTACAAAGCAGCTGATATGACACAAGCGCTGAATGCTTATAAAAATAGTGGCCCAAATTCTCATCAGTCGGCTCAACTTTAGTCTGGCCAAAAAAGACAGACTACCGGTAACCAGTTAAACCATTTTGCACCTGCAGATCACCATTGATTGTTGCCATTTGCAACCAGAGATATTCTAATTGTTTCCTTTCATTATCAGTCAAATCCCTCTAGTTCTGCTTAGGAATTAGGACAAAGGGCTGCTATACGCAGAACTCAAGGGATTGGACTGGATAATCTAAGGAAAACAATTAGAATATCTCCAGTGGCGAATTAGCAACAATTAATGGGTCCACAGGTTGCAAAGCGGTTTTAACCTGGTTACTGGGTAGTCTATGACTTTTAGGCCGGACTAAAGTTAAGCCACTGATGAGAATTCTCGCAGTATGTTTGCAGCAAAGCTTATTGGTGCCATAAAAAAACAAAACGTCTTAACAAATTGCTTTACATTTTGTAGTCATTTTGAATGAATTGCTTCCTAATGTGTATTTTTATAAACTGTGTAATGCATTATTTTATGCTACATGTATGTATGCTTATATAGTTATTGTCACGTGGGATTGCATGAAAATGGATGACTAGCTATGCATGGCCTAACTAACAATGCACCCTTGGCTTCTTTCTCTTGTTTTGCCATAACATAAAACAACAATAACAACAATATTGACACCTTTTTTTAACATACACACAAAACCGAACAAACGAACATACAAACATTCACCCTGTTTTGTTTATATACAACAAACAACACCAATAACACTGCCCAAAACTGCATTATGTCAATATGCAAATGTTAACCAATTTGAACTGCCACAAATCATTGTGGGCCCCCCTATGTTTTATCTATTTAAATTCTGAACAGACAACATACATTCTTTTCTTCCACCCTATTAAAACATCAATATCCACAAACAAATAATGTACTTTTGTTTCCATCTACTACATGTAACAAACAATTTTACTTTCCATCGATGACAAAAACATCAAAACCAATGACTTGCACTATTTTGTGATCTGAACAAATAACAACAACCAACATACAATGGCTCAACAAATTTCAAATCGTAATCAACACAATGGCAAATTTTTTCATCTACAACAAAAACCAACACACAATGACATGAAACCATTTTCCACCATTTTTACGACAAAACAATAAAAACAACAACATCAATATCAATATTTGGGATCCCACAACATGCAATGGCATATTTTCTCATCTACAAAAAACAAAAACAAACAATGATACCATTTCCCATCTTACGACATAACAATAAAACCAACAACATCGATATCAATTTATACCTCGGATCTGTGGTTGACTCAGAAGTCTGATCTCAATGAAATCCCCCACCCCGAACCACACCCCATCTGTCCCTCCCCCACACCCCACCACCCCAACCCCATTGTACCTTACCCTGGCCTTTGGGGAGATGAACCCACGAGTGATCGGGCAACGATTGGTTGACGAGCTTACGGGCTACCGCAGTAACCGCTCGACGTTTATGAGTTATCTCGTCGATGCACGAATCTGGATTCATCATACAAAGAAAGACCTACGCGGACAACTCAAGATGGTCGATAGCTTCCATAGGTAAGTCCTTAACAGAGCCACAAGTAAGGATTTAATTAAGAAAGTAGAATTCAATACTCTTGAGTTGGATCGACAATGATTGGTTTGACGAGCATTGCGCTCTGCCTGTACCACCTCAACGTTTATGGAGTGTCTCGTCGACGCACGAATGCTGGACCATCTAACAAAGAAAGACCTACGCGGACAACTCTAGGATGGGTCGATAGTTTCCATAGGTTAAAGGAAAAATATCTCTAGAACAAATAGCGCCATCGGAGCAAGACCTACACAATAGAAAAAAAAAGTTTTTTAACCCCAAGTAACGTTTATGATTGTCTTGTCGTTGCACTAATACTGCATCCTACTTACCAATGCGAGACATACGCGGACCAACTCAAGATGTTGATAGCTTCCATAGGTAAGTCTCCTAACAGAGCCACTAGTAAGGATTTAATTAAGAAGTAGAATTCATACTCTTGAGTTGATTCGACAATTGATTGGTTGACGAGCATTGCGGCTGCCACAGTATCACTCACTGCTTATTGAAGTGTCTTGTGGACACACCATTGCTGGACCATCTAACAAAGAAAGATCTACCGCGTGACAACTCGAGATGGTCGATAGCTTTTTATAGGTAGAGAAAATTATCTCTAGAAACAAATATAGCGCCATCGGAGCAATACCTTCAAAATAGAAAACAACATTTTTAACCCAAGTAACGTTTATGATTGTCTTGTCGCGCACTAATACTGCATCCTCTTACCAAGGAAGACATGCGCAGACAACTCAAGATGGTCGATAGCTTCCATAGTAAGTCCCTCTAACAGAGCCACAAGTAAGGATTTAATTAAGAAGTAGATTTCATACTCTTGAGTGATCGCAATGATTGGTTGACGAGCATTGGCTGCCACAGTACCACTCACTGCTTATGGAGTGTCTTCGTGGACATACGATGCTGGACCATTTTTGGGAAGATTTATCAGAAAATAAAAGAGAGCCTCATGGGTTGAGCTACTAACGCTGCCAAACTTTTAACATGACTACTTTCCCAAAGTACAAAAAGGCTAACTTAGCGCCCTTATATCTACTCTACTTACAAACTATAATATTTCAACATCATATCAATGTTGCTCTTCCACAGGAATAGCCTTCCGGGTACGCTTTCTGTGTCTGAAGAAAGTCAACTTTGAACAGAAAGTGAAGTGTGTCTGTTTGAAGCGATTATTATATATATGTAGTACTGAACATTTACTATTTTACCACTGTCGTTGGTTAATCGTTCATTCTACTATTTCCTTACCACCTATAATCATCATATAATTCATCAATCTTGTCTTCCTCCCACTGGAATAGCTTCCAGTACGCATTCTGTGTCTAAAGAAAGTCAACTTTGACCGCAAGGAGCTGAAAGAATGGAAAGGGAAGAGAGAGCGAGTACAGAGGTCAAAGGTCAGACAAATTCCAATTTTTCATAATACCGTATTGCTCGGTGACTTAACCGCAATGTGATTCCCCGACGTGGAAAATTACCGACGAAAAGGGGGGTGCGGTTTGTACACGGAGATAGGAAAAATTGCATGAAAAAAAAAAAGTTAATTTTCAGTCCCGTATTACGAGGACCTAGAACGCTTGCACCATCGCGCTAGCGTTCTCTAAAAAGTGATGGGCCTGGACGTCAATCACTTTTATAAATATTTAGAAAGCAAATTTCACAACACTAAGAGCATTTGAATGGGAATTATTATTATTTCCCATGTTTTTTTTCGATGATCTTTCATATGGAAATTGAAATCAAACCAAAATCCGTTACAATTAATTTGGGGGGGGCACTTTGGAAATTAACCAATACTCACACGTTACCTTTAAATCGCTAATCATGTCTGGTACCTACCTAACACAAAAGTATCACGAAAATGAGAACTGAGAATTTTGATGGATATTTCAGACATTCTGAACCGAATTTGATGAATAAAGTTTATTCTGTCATTAAAATTGTATGCTCTTTCGAAATTGGCACTCAGTTTTTTTCATTTACACTCCACTCTATACCAAAACTCAACTATCATTTTAACCACTTGGAGGCTGCCATGTTTTCCAATGAAAGCATTACTCGAAGAGATGCACCAAAAAAAAGCGGTATATAAGACCGCTGTTGTTGAGTCAGTTGCTATTTAAGAGGTCCTGATACAAAATTTTTAAAATGAAATCTATAGTAATTACCTTCTCATTGTTGTATTAAATGTTTCTGTAACGTGCTAGTATGGAGCAACGAACGCGTTATAAAATGGGTCACAGCGATAGGCCCTCAAGGAGTTCGCAGAATCACCTGAAGGAGAGCGGCGTCCACGGCGGCAGTCATGTCACTCGACGAAACGTTTGACTTCGCCAGCGCTGAGCCCTGGCGCTGCACGATCCCTACGCAGAACACGACGGCTAGCGCAAAAGCTGGGAACAGGAGTTCAACAGACATCTGTGAGTCGATCGGCACGGAACGGCGGTTGGAAGAGGGTATGATTCCCGATTTCATTTCCTATGTAGTTCTTGTATTTCTTGGTTTGGGCTCAATCGCAGACCAAAATGTGTTTTGACATTTCTATTTGCATTGCAGTGAAAATCGAAGCCCAAAGAAGGTTGGACACAATTCGTAGTTCCCATTCATAGTATACTCTTAGATGCTAGGGCTAAGTATCATAAGCAACAAAAACATTTTCCTTGTCAGTAACTTTGGTTATTTTGAAAGCATGTGATTACCTAGACTAAAATGTATTTTGTTGCACTAGCCCTATCATCCGACATATGGTGGACCTCGCTATAGCAAAACCCCGCACTGTCCGTAATTCATTGTTGTTGAAGGAAATGGGCAACCTATAAGTTCACACAATGTGTGTAAAAGACCTGTGATGTTAAAATTGA
This sequence comes from Echinarachnius parma, assembly GCA_037951105.1. Lineage (NCBI taxonomy): Eukaryota > Metazoa > Echinodermata > Echinoidea > Clypeasteroida > Echinarachniidae > Echinarachnius > Echinarachnius parma. Next base: position 71,083 of record JBAMJV010008936.1, on the reverse strand, counting down.
AACATCATATCTTCGCCATAATATTATCCAACCGTTAGAACAAAGGATCAAATGAAAGCTTGTGATGAGGCCTTTGTAATGAGTTTGAAAATCTACATGTTGATTTTTAACTGACAAGCGACGTGGTCGTTGCTATAGCCGGGTCACTATATACTTTGGTATGAGACTAAGCTACGGAGGTATTAATAATGTATGGGTCTTGATCTGTCTCATGCATTCTCTGTGTCCTGCAATGTGGTCAGGAATTCAAACATAATTGGAAGGTTAGATAAAGCCCAAACTTGATTTAGATTAATTTGAGCATGACTGTTTGTTCTGTATCCATAACAATAATATCCAATTTTTATATAGCGCTTATCACGATTGATAATCATCAAACATTGCATTCTCTACTAAACCGTGCCCCATCATCTTGCGCATTGCATGACAAAAAAGAATGGAAGCTCCATACAAAATGCATAGAGCATCGGATCCGTTCTAATAGTCATGCAATCGATGTCCAATGGCCCCCACGCTTTAGTAGAGAATAGTAATTTGACTAATGACATAAATGACAGGCAGTGATACATAGCATTAATATACATGTACATAAGCATATCATTGTCACTTTCATACTGAATGTCATTGTGTATCATACCTTCATTTTTCAAATTTTTGAATCATGAAATTCAATCAAATTAAATGGAAATGCAAGTTTTGCCATACTGCCTTCTAAAGTTACAGTCTCCCGGATACTGCCTACACCATTTTAAAACGTTGCATTTTCTTTTAATAGAACACCGTTCACTTTGAGATTTCTGAGAATCCCCATTAGGACTTTGTACATAGCACCATCCGGTTTCCCGTAAGCAAGGGGTAATACTTTAAACCAGTTATAAATAGGACTCGATCAGACTCATAACGCCAAATGTTCTCAGGATAAGTCCTGAATGTAGGGCCCTTGACACTAGCACTTGCCCACCTTGAACTGGGCAAGTCAAAATAGTTTCCCTCAATTTATAAAACGCATTGCTGTGCATTTTTAAGCAAATTTTTAAGAGCAGTATGGTATTAAAAGCATACAATCTCACTACAAGTGATCCATTAACTTTTGGCCAAAATTCAACCAAAATCGCTTGGAGCTTGTTATTTGGCTAATGATATTAAACAGAAGAATGAAATGGTTGATTTTCCTACTTACTTGTCAATAGTATCCTAATTCGGACACTAAATCGTCATAGTAATTAGATCTACATACTCACGCGAAACGATTAGGATAAATAGACTTCGATTTACTCTTTTCTTTACTCTTATTTCATTCTCAAGAATCTCCAATGATATTGGTATATGATTGAAGTCTCACACTATCACTTTTGGGGAAAAATATAAGTTACTGGAATCACTTTAATGTGACATTGTATGAACCTTTCCACGTTTGTTGGTCAGTTGCCCTGATAATCATGAAATATAACAATTTTCATTTCCTGATCATATTCGATGTAATCCTCGTCTATTTTACTCATTGAATATTCAATGTTCATTCAACATGTGTCCCCTTTTCCCACATATAAAAATGATCCCTCATTATTTGTACAAGTAATGTACATCATTTAATTTACATAGCAAAAACCCCAAAATTATATATATATTTATTTACATATGATTATGTACGTACTTATTACTAGATACCTGGTATTACATTATCCAAGGCTTTTTAAATTTGTTTATTCATTTGGGTTGGTTCGGCTGGAATTTCTGATCCATAACTTGCCTGCTTTTAGTTCATTCTTTCGGGTCTTATGCGCTCTTCCATCGTGGAGTAGACAAAAAGATTCTGTTATTTAGTGACATGCGTTACTTTATAATTATGTTATAATTAACTAGAGCCCCCCCCCTCCACCTTTTATGTTTTATTTTTTTGTATTAATTTATTTTTATTTGTTTAGTTTAGGCAGGATGTTAAAGTCGGTGATTTTTAATGAAAATTTAAGAAGGAAAAAGTCTTTGTTTAACTGCTGAATAAAGTGGAGCAATATCAGATAACTTACTTTTTTAACAAGTGTACTCAAATATCCATGAACATAATTATATTGCATAAACATAGTGTAACACTACATTGTACTGATTAACGTATCTGTTTATATAAACATCTTTTAATAAACAGTCCTCATACACATAACTATTTGTAGTTATAACCATAGTTTTAGTATAATACTATTACTACTATTAATGATACTACCTTTCTACTACTACTACTACTACTTTCTACTACTACTACTACTACTACTGACTATTAATGATACTACCTTACTAAATACTACTACTACTACTACTACTACCACTACCACTACACTACCACTACCACTACTAGCTACTACTTACTACTACTACTACTACTACTACACTACTACTACTACTGCTACTACTACTACTACTACTAATACTACTACTACTACTACTACTACTCTAATGTACTCTTTTATACTACTACTTACATTACTATTAATACTATGATCTACTACTAGTTCTACTGCTGCTGCTACTACTACTACTTACTACTATGATGATGATGACGATGACTATGACTAGGACTACCACTGTTACTAATACTACAGCTACTACAATCTACTACAGCTACTATGACTACTACTATGACTTCTACTACGACAACTACAACAACAACAACTACAACAACAACAACTACAACAACAACAACAACTACTACTTTGAGTGACGATGACAATGATGACGTATACTACTACTACTACGACTGCTAATATGACTCACTACTACTATGACTACTACTACTTCTACAACAACTTCTACTACCAGTACGTAGATGCATTACTGATAGTGTTCATGTCATTGTGATTATAAATAAGTGAAATCTTTCATAAACACTGTATATCCAAAGAAAATGCATATTCTTATATCTATTTTTAATACAGAACTCAAAATATTGAAATATTACACAATGATATTACAGATATGCATGTCAAACCAAAAAATAATAATAATAATACAATTATATAAAATTTTTAATAGATCCATTCTAGTTCTGAGTCAAAGGTAGTGACTACATTTTTGTAATTATAGAGAAATATTGAAAATCATAAGGTTCATAGCATTATTCAGTGTTTCAAGTTGGTTCAATGTCTAGCTCTTCAGTACTTATCAAGCAGCAAATATTATGGAATATACCTGTACGGTGTCAGATACAGGATAAGTTCAACCACTCTGCACAATAAAGAGGTTTGCTAATGAATTGAAAATTGTGTAGGTTATGGCAATAATAATCATTGTTTAACAAGTAGAAATACTTAGTATAAATGTTTAAAGTTATTTTTTTTTAGTAGCATATTTTTACAAATACTAGACTAGACAGTCATTAGTTCTAACGACAATACACCAACAATTTGTATGCAAGATCGTTAGCTTATGCAGTATTCATTCAGCGTATTGAGGCAGTAGGCTATGAAATGAGTAAGCTCGGTTGTAGAAAGAAGCAGTATTAAAGTTTGTTGGATTAAAAAGGTATATTTATACAAATAATTTTGAAACACCCAAAGTTCCAAATTCAATTCAATTCACTTCAATAATAGTTTATTTCAGTAAAAAAAAACAATCAAAAATACAAACATTGAAAAAATACATACAACGGCAGCCCAAAGGCTGAAAATGTTGATGTTTACATTGAATTATATGTATTTAAATACAAAGTTATATATGTTCATTCATGATGATCTCTCTCGTCATGTTTTCGTCATGTAAGTAGTGAAACTAAGACCAAAAATTAGGCGCCCAAGGAGAACATGGAGCTCTTAGACAAACAGAAAAATTCTTTGCTTCTTCTTCTTCTTCTCTTCTTCTTCTTCTTCTTCTTCTTCTTCTTCTTCTTCTTCTTCTTCTTCTTCTTCTTCTTCTTCTTCTTTTCTTCTTCTTCTTCTTCTTCTTCTTCTTCTTCTTCTTCTCTTCTTCTTCTTCTTCTTCTTCTTCTTCTTCTTCTTTCTTCTTCTCTTCTTCCTTCTTCTTCTTCTTCTTCTTCTTCTTCTTCTTCTTCTTCTTCTTTCTTCTTCTTCTTCTTCTTCTTCTTCTTCTTCTTCTCTTCTCTCTTCTTCTTCTTCTTCTCTCTTTTTCTCTTCTTCTTCTTCTTCTTCTTCTTCTTCTTCTCTTCTTCTTCTTCTTCTTCTTCTTCTTCTTCTTCTTCTTCTTCTTCTTTTCTTCTTCTTCTTCTTCTTCTTCTTTCTTCTTCTTCTTCTTCTTCTTCTTCTTCTTCTTCTTCTTCTTCTTCTTCTTCTTCATCTTCTTCTTCTTCTTCTCTTCTTCTTCTTCTTCTTCTTCTTCTTCTTTTCTTCTTCTTCTTCTTCTTCTTCTTCATTCTTCTTCTTCTTCTTCTTCTTCTTCTTCTTCTTTCTTCTTCTTCTTCTTCTTCTTCTTCTTCTTCTTCTCTTCTTCTCTTCTTCTTCTTCTTCTTCTTCTTCTCTTCTTCTTCTTCTTCTTCTTCTTCTTCTTCTTACTTTCTTCTTCTTCTTCTTCTTCTTCTTCTTCTTCTTCTTCTTCTTTCTTCTTCTTCTTCTTCTTCTTCTTCTTCTTTTCTTCTTCTTCTTCTTCTTCTTCTTCTTCTTCTTCTTCTTCTTCTTCTTCTTCTTCTTCTCTTCTTCTTCTTCTTCTTCTTCTTCTTCTTCTTCTTCTTCTTCTCTTCTTCTTCTTCTTCTTCTTCTTCTTTTCTTCTTCTTCTTCTTCTTCTTCTTCTTCTTCTTCTTCTTCTTCTTCTTCTTCTGTCTTTTTCTTCTTCTTCTCTTCTTCTTCTTCTTCTTCTTCTTCCAATAAAGTACATCACTATCCAAGACGATTGCGCAGTATATAAAGATTAGCTTTAGGAAAACGCCTCATAATCTAAACGAAACACCTGGCAGCCAAGCGAGCAAAGCAAAGCAAAGCGGATCAGAAACGTCCAGTTTGAACCTAATAATGTTTAAATAACTAAATTAACTTTCAAAAAAAATATGGGATGAAATTTTTATTAAAATCGAGATGAAATATACTTTAGCACTTCACCATGTTTCCTGAATACATTGTCCTGGAATTGAAAGAATAACAAAACAATTATGATCACAAATTAATTTTGTAGAACAAAAATGATAGAATAGCAAATATTCCAGTCAAATATGAAGAATTTATTAATAGATAACCCCCCTTAAAAGTCTCAGAAGCAAACATGCTTAAGTACGAAAAAAAAAGTAAATGTCTCTCAGCCCCTCTAAAAAAGTTCAGACAGACAAAATGCCAAACGTAAATGTGGAAATCAATAATGTTCACGGTAGTTTCAACCTCGACATCGAATTTGACCAACAGGGCGAGCTGGGAAAGTTTAGGCGGGGGCCCGTCGTGGCGTCGAATGTTCAAAAAACAAGGAGGGCGGCCGCGCAACACCGAAAGGACAAGCTACCCTTGGACATGAGCGCGGGCGGGGAACGAATGGAGGCGTACGGCCCCTCCCCCCGGTTCCCCCCCACGCAGAGGACTATGATGTTTGCGGTCGGGGAGGTGGTGGAGGTGGAGGTGGTGGGTTCGGGCGGTGGGGGAGGAGGAGGGGGGGGCGACCGCACCCCCATCCGGCAGTCAGTCACGGCGTACCTGTTCTCCCATCCTCGCCTCCGATGTTACGAGGAGGCAGTAGCAGCACCCACCACGCGCCCCCTATAGGTATTGGCCATTCTCAAACCCATTATCGGTGGTGGTAGTGGTGGTGGTGGTGGTGGTGGTGGTGGTGGTGGGTACGCACCCAAACCGGGGTAACAGTGGCGTGCCTGGTGGCAACGTCAGCGAGGCCCGGTGGTGGTAGCGGCAACAACAACTCGTTACAAGGACACAACAACCCCGCAGCATCGCCTCCAAACAATACAAGCAATCTCAAAACCTACTCCTGCTGACCCAGGCACGAAACGATGGAACCCCGCGGATAGTTCATTTTATTTCTAGAGGTCTGTTTCGATTTTTTAGATTAGATTATCTCAGGGCTCAAAATAAATAAATAAATAATAATACAATACTCTGCTTAATGGGGTATTAAACATCTATAGGGGTACATCAATTGAACGGGTAGGATGTGACCAAACGTTTCTTTATATGTCTGAAGGAATTTTCACCACTTAATCGGGTACACCTGTTAAAAGGTTAATTATGCCTTCTAAAGCCTACCCAATAAAGCAGAGACTGTTGTATTAATTATTTAAAAAAATTATTTTGTTTGTCTCAAAAAATGCTAGGAGCATTATCGCTTTAAACCAGCAGCCTTTAATAATAATGAAGTGCGCATTCAACCATTAACCCTCTTTTCCTTTTGGTACGGTTGGGGCAACATCATTTTTTTTCTTCAAATGGCCCAAGCCCAAAATTTGTAGCCCCATTCAGAAAAATATGCAACAAGTTCTACATGTTGATAAACATATATCTCCCAACCAAGAAAAAAACAAAATATATTTATTTGTTTGATTGTTTATTGAATTGATGCTAATCACTGTAAACTGAAAAGACTGAAGAAAAAAAAATAGCATTAATGAATTGTTGTCAACCTGAACAAAATTTATGTCCCCTTAATATAGTTCATTTTGAGCCCTGAGTGTATTTTAGAAAACTTTTAAATTAACCTTCTGATAGTAGAGACAAATAAATTTGCAGATATTTCATGCTGTTGTATTTATAGAGGTTGATATAATTGTTATTATCTCTACATATGTCTAGACTTTCTTATAATTAAACTAGTAGAGTAAGAGCAATTATTATTGAAAACTTGAGTAAGATTGGTTAAGAAATAAGTAATAGTTTTATAGTAATAATTTTGATAGCGTTTGGAGAAACAGCTTGATTTTGAACCATGTAGGAGTTTCAAAACAATATCTTCAGTAGGATTATGATAAAGTGTCTGTTATATGTGAACACTCATCGGCTTTACAATTATCATATTATTTTCATTATAACCCCTACCATCAGACATTTTTAATTTGTTTATCCATACTTTCATTTATTTAAAACAAATTATGATATGATTTCATATTCATGCATGGTTTTAAATTAATTTTATCATTTACTATTCAGAACACTGAATTTACTCCCATACTTTTGTCTTTGCATGATAACCAACAACTTAACATTATCTTAATTTCCCATTGATACAACTAACCCAGAGATTCTGATTGTTGTTTTTGTTTTTGCCTCAATGTTTCTCTTTGCACAGAATGTATCGCCATGGAAACAGGGACCAATGCATCCAATTAGCTGACCAGACCTCTCCTGAGTTCTATAAAGATATTAAAGTAGTAATATACAGTATATGCATGTACATTGTGTATGTATCTAGGCACAGCGTTTGATATGTAGGGCCTGGTACAATACATCATTATGTAATTATTTATATAATAAGTACATGAATAATGCGTATACTTATGTTCCTGGTTCGACCCCCAAGATGCATGTACAGTCAAACCTGTCTATAGTCACCAGCGAAGGGAAGCAAGAAAATTGGCCACTGTAGACAGGTGACCTCTATAGACGGGTTCATTTACATTGTTTTTCTCTGCAGGAGATCACTTCTGGTGGCCACTATAAGCAGGTTGGCTGCTATAGACAGGTGGCCGCCACGACGGGTTTGACTGTGTATGTATGTGTAGTACCGGGATATTCTTGTAACCGATAGCTCTTCACCAGTAGTTCACATAATTTATGTATTTTTATTCTGTTTGGTGTTTGTTTATCAAATGAATATGAGAAAAGGAAAATTGACGTTGCCGGGATTTAAACCCCGGACTTGCTTATTACTAGACCCGGTGCTCCGACCACCGAGCCACAAATACCCTTGAATGGTGGTACTTCCCGTAAATCCCTTTTCAATGCTCGTGCTATTTAGTACTTTAGGCTCTTTGTAAACACCAGACAAACCCAAAATGATAAGCGAGTTACAGTCAAACCTGTGTATAGTGGCCACCAAAGGGAGACAAAACAACTGGCCACTGTAGACAGGTGACCTCTATAGACAGGTTCCATTGTACTGTTTTTCTCTGCTGGGGATCATTTTTGGTGGCCACTATAAAAAAAAGCTGGGCGTGTATTCTGAAAACGATTTTAAGTTAGAATGTATTGTATATACGTCATATCTACGTCACTAAAATATATTTTAGTAGATATGACGTAGATACAATAAATTTAACTTATAATCTTTTTCAGAATACACCCCCAGGTTGGCTGCTATAGACAGGTGGCCACTAAGACAGGTTTGACTGTATATGATATACATTATTCTTTGTTTAACCCTGTCAGACCTATGTGTTAAACTCTGGTGCTGATTTACTCTAAATCTCATGTGTTAACTATTTAAAAAACAACCCAAAAGTTATGCAATTATTATATCATCATTGTAATTACTGTATCACCAGTGACAAGTGATTATACATGTACAGTTAGTACATAAGCATTTATACATTTGTTGCCTCAAGAGTAAATCTATACAGCCTGCACTTCATGTATTTTTGTTATTAAGATTTTGTTTAAAGCAAAACTCCCCCTTTTGTTCCTGGTATGAATACATAATTATGCAATCTTATTGTCTATTACACCCATTGAAAACAATTTGGTTTTGTTATAACAATTATTCTTCATAGACCCAGCCCGTGTATTTTCGATACCAGTCTTGAATTGGTTAACCCATTGAAGACTGTTTGATTTTACATATAACAGTCATTCTCCGTAAACTGTCCCCCAAGTATTTTTGAGACTTTTTTTTCTTTACATTTTATTTATTTATTTTTTATTTTTTTATTTATTTACTTTGTATTTATTTGTTTTATTTATTTATTAATTATTATTATTATTATTATTATTTGTAATTTTTTTTTTTGGGGGGGGGGGGGGGGGGGCGGGCAAGATCCTGAATGGGTTTAATAGAAAACACTGTCTTTAAATTAATATAAAGACACCCTCTTCCGATGGGAATAAACATATCTAGAAGGATTAGGTAATAAACATTTAATTCATATGAAAGGAAATCGGAACATTCCAAATACGTCATATCTTGTAATTTTATTTTGTTAGAATCTATTAAATGCCAGTGCAGTTGCAATAGATGAGTGTAGTACGATTAGTAGCATCCAATTATCCGTAGGTAGAATCGATGCAATGATAATAATATTTATACTCAACATACATTGATTATTGAAGCATTAGCTAGCTAGTCATTGTCATATATCGTTAAAAGATATTTACTAATTTATGATTTCTGCGGTTGCGTTTCTCGCGGAACATATTTTATGGGGGAAAAGCTCTTTCTGATACGTTAACAACTGTATTTAACACCAAATTATTTGTTGTTTCCTCTGATGTGTATGTATACATGCTTTATATATTTCAATCTCATGTGAATAATAGCAGTTAAATTCATATGCGCCCTAAATACAAGCGAGGATCTTTATTATGGCTAGTGGTTTGTTCAAAGTAATAATTATATCATATTGATATGCCCTGCCTTTTTTTATTTGTTATGGGTAGGTGTCATTACAATATTCAAATGATTCCATGAAAATTAAACAGTTTGTCCCATGGATAGGACGTTAAAGATAGAGGCCCTGTGTATAAGACAGTCACATCTCATCATGCATGTATAAAAACGAACCTATAGTCTACTTCTAAAAAAAAGGAAGCTCGGGTGTTAACCCAAATGATTATTATCCCTGCACATCACAATCCAGTCAATACTGGAAGAACTTTCCGTAATTGAAGAGACCATGATGTAGAAAGAAGACTCTATAGATAATATCATAATATGCTCGATTTATTATATAGCGCCTAATATGATTGATAATCATCTCTAAGCGCTTTACAATGATATTGATCAGTAATAGCTTTTTATGAAATCATATGTTAATACAACAATGGCCCATGCAAATCAGAGGACGTTGCTCTACTAATGCTGGCCTAAGACATTTGTAAAATGCCTTTCAACGCTATTTTGATTTGGGTATAACATGTATTTCTCCAACCAGATTATTTTCTAGGACTATAGTCATGACTAAACAAGGCATTTTCAACTCTTCTATGTGTTTGTTGTTGAATCGTTATATTGGACATATTATATATGTAGATTTGTCAAGATTTTGTTTTATTTATTGTTTGTGTTTGCATTCGATTATGATTATGATTATAATGATGATTATTATTATGGTTGTGATTATGATTGTGATAATGATTATCAGTATGATTATGGTTAGGGTCTAGCGTACAAAGTGATTATGTTAGATATTTCATTTCAGAATTATTTAGTTCTTCCGAGAAGTGGATGCATCCATGAATATTGCCTTGTGTGTTGATTGTACCTAGTTCTAATGGCTAACCCAATGTATATTGGAATTATGGGAATGCCACAGGTCCAAAACAGACCCCCCCCCCCCCCATCTGAAAGAAAAAATGGGGGAGGGGAGTATACTTCCAATGATATGTAGAGAACATGAAGAGTTACACTTCATAGAGAATATCTTACAGAGAGAAATTATACCTTTTCAGTAATTTTGGACAGATTTTTTTCTTCTTTTCGTTCTAGGGCAAATTTGGTGGCATAATATCCCGTTTCAAATTTTGTAAAATTCCAGCAAAATGTCTAAAGATATCTTATAATCAATTAGGCTTGACATTTTGAGGAGATGATAGTTATTCCCAAATAAGACAATAAGAAAATAAGACAATAAGACATAATCATACAAAATAACTTTGTACATAAAGGTCTAATTAACACCCGCAAAATAAATTAGATTTCTGTAAATTCTGTACAGTATGATTATACAAAGAAAAATGTTTGCGATCCTGTTTGTGGGATTTGGCTAAATTATGTATGCATGTTCCCCGTTTAAAAAAAATGAGATGGATAATTTGGATTTACTTTTGTGAAAAGAAATCTATAAACCTATGCAAGGTGCGTATAAAGTTGGCATTCTCTACCAAAGCGTGCCCACGACTTGGCATGCATGTCTAAAAAGAACCGATGCTCTATACACAAATTGCATAGGGCAGCGTGTCTTTTTAGTCATGCATGCCAAGTCGTGGGCACGCTTTGGTAGCGAATGCCCGTAAGTTTTTACACGAATAACATTAAGTCCCAACAAACGTTGTGAAACAGTGTGCGAAATTTTATGCAACCAGATGTGATAAAGGCAATACTTCAATCGTCATGGGCGGATAGTGTGAATGGAAGATTTGATATAAGTTTATATCTGTTTTTTCTACTGATTTTATTCTTGATTTCAAAGCTTTGATCTTGCAGTCTAAAAGGTTTGTATTTAGACTTCAATCAACTGAATTTATTCTTGCAGTCTAAAGCTTTGATTTTAGACTTCAATCAACTGGTTTTTATTTGTGGAGTCCCAAACTTTGCTGATATGTATCTTTAAAAAAAAATGTATTTTCATGTCTAATTCCATATGCTAAGAAAGACTGATGCATGTAGTTATAGAATTTGATCATAATTTTTTTCTCTTACACCATTTGTATGAGTTATCCATAAATTTGATCAACAACCAAATTTGTTCAAGCATCAGCAGGAAAATGAGCATTGGCAGACGTATGAATTGTTTAATTTCTTGAAGGCATGGCCAATCAAATGACATCTCCAAAATACCTGGGGGGTGTTTCACAGAGATCCTAAGTTGATCTTAGCACTAAGATGGTCTTAAATATTATGGAAAGCCATTGGTGTCTTGAAACATTTTTATAAAAGTTATGTTGAAATGCATAAAATGTTGATTCAAATCACATATATTTTCTAATTAAGAGATTTCATGAATTTTATGTGAAGATTATGAATCTCTTTGATAATTAGAAAATATATATGACTTGAATCAACATTTTATGCATTTCAACATAACTTTTACAAAACTGTTTCAAGACACTAGTGGCTTTCCATAATATTTAAGACCATCTTAGTGCTAAGATCAACTTAGGATCTTTGTGAAACACCCCCTGGCCTAAAACCGGAATTAGGATACCCCTTACATAGGATAGCATTAAACGAAGTATGTTCGTTTTCGTTGCCCAGTCGGGCAAGTGTAATTTGGCATTGGTAAAATGTTGGTGGCCTGCGAAGCTAATTTTTGTGCTTATTACAAGCCTTGTAATAAGCCTCATAGTACATGTATGTCAGTCGAGCATAATAAAGTAATGATGTAAGAAGGAAGGGAATAGAAAGGAAATTTCCCTTTTGAATAAAATATTAATGATATTAAAAAGCAAATATGTTTGTAACTGTATATTGTATTAGGATGTAGACCCTTTTATATTGCCCACTTAGTACAACTTGATAGCTTTATTGGGAAAAAAATGTCCTAAATGTGTTTATTAATTGATTATTTGATCAATTTAATTTCAGTGGCTTCATATCCGTATGATTTTATGTGTTTACCAAACTACGTGTACATGTACTGTGAAAATGTATGATAAAGAAACTTTTCTATGATTGTCACAAAACCAAATTTATATATATTATCATTCTAGCCGAATGTTTAGTGTTAACATGTAACAATACACTTTATTATTAGTTTGTGTTGAAAGCTGTCTTTTTACAGATCTTGTTTTCACGAATAGAACATTGTAAAATCTGTCATGTTAACTAGTCTACAAATGTTATTAAACAACACTTGTACTTATAATAGTCAGGAAAGAAGAAATGCATTATGATTATAATGTTATTGCATATATATTTCCTAATACTTGTATATTCCCGTACGTAAGACAACTGAATACAGTAAAGTAAAAAAAGAAGATTATGAAATAAACTTAAGTTATTCTTTGTTAAATCCGCTGTGTCTTGCTTAATTTGTTATTGTCACTCTTAAAGGAGAAGTTTCCCCACCTACAATTTACTTTTGATTATGATTTCTACACATTAAAACATAATTTCATGTAAATATGTCCAACGTTTGCCCTCTGAGCAAAGGAGTAGCATCATTCAAAGTCATTTGTTGTATGGGCTAACCCCATTCATCGCGTACAGCATGGAGGCTGCCATTTTGTTTTTAAAATCTGATTTTTAATTGTTCGCGCTAAAATGTTACGTCGTACCCGAACTAACTAGCTCAGGCTCTTTTTGTTAGCTCTCGCAGCTCGCAGGGATTGTGCACAAACACAAAAGAGAAGTTCGTGTTTTACGTCACATTTCCCCCAGTGACATCACCTGTCAATCAGTGGTCAGCTAACTGGAGATGAACAAATGACAAGAACATGCTCACAATAATTTGCACTGCATGTTTCCATACAATAGCTTATCAATGCCTTTCTTGTCCTAATCATGGTTGAGCTTATCTGACATAGCAACTGATATTGAAATGGAAAGTGTGTCAGTTAGAATAGTATTCAAACATATCATGCTGTTGTGAGCAAGCCCTCACCTTGGGAGAAGTTGCATTCCACCCTGTTTTGTTCATAATTTCAGTAATTGAGTATTGATTGACAGATGATGTCACTGGGGGATTTTTACTCTGAAGAGTTTTTTTAAAGGGGGGCATAGCAAACTGAAGAAAATTATTGCTAAAATGTTTAAAAATATACAAAATATATGTAGGTCAAATAGTTAACAAATAGTTGATGTATACACTAATACATGGGTGATTTCAAGTATGGTGTTTAGGGCTGGTGTTAGTGTGTATCAAACTGGTGTTTGTGTGTAATAAACACTAACACCAGCCTTAAACACCATACTTGAAATCACCCATTGTAGGCAACTTGCATTTAGATTTTCTGGGCACCCCCAACAAAAATGTGGGGAGAAAAAGTGGACTAGATATTCAATCTCTTATAAGGTTGGGTATACTCACACGGGACTCACACGCCTCCAGTGATTCGATCAGGGGGAATTTCACAAAGATTCTAAGTTGAACTTAACTCTCAAGTTGGACCTTACAATTAGAAAGCCATTAGTTTATTTGTATAATTGTTGAAACAGTCGTATATAAAAGGCATACATTTTTGATAAAAATCACTAATAGTTATTATCAAGGCATTGAAGTTATTTGCTAAAGATCTCAAATAACAGTGCATATTTTTGCTTTGGAATAGGTTTGAATGTAAGACTACAAATGGCCTACAAGTCCATAATGTTAAAGGGGTAGTTTAGTTTTGGTAGAGAGGGCGCTGCACATCACAATTTTTTGGTGAGGTAATGAAAAACTGAGTGTCGAATTTGAGAGAACATGCAATTTTAATGGCAGAATAAACTTTATTTGGTCAAAATCGGTCCAGAAACGGCTGAAATATCAATAAATATATCTGATCTTATAATTATTTGGGGCCCAAATAATTAGATGATTTTTTCAAAAAATTAAAAAAATGCTTACACTTTTTCAACAATTTTCAAAAGCGTTTTTTAAATAATTGTTGATGATCTCTCTATGTAATCATTATTTCAATAAAACATCACTTAAAATGGTTGAAACCAATGCCGTTTTAGTGAGCGCCCTCTTGTGGTTTAATGGCTTTTTTTTAATGATAATAGGCTTTTTACTTAGTCGTTTGTAATTTTGTATACCTATCGAGGATGGTGGAGTTATAACTATTAGTTTAATGATGTTACTGTCCAGGTTTGGTTACTAAAGTTCAGCCTTACCAAAACTGTACTACACCTTTAAGTTCAATTTAGTATCTTTGTGAAACACCCCCCCCCCCCCCCCGAAGATAATGTTCAATTATCATTGTACCCACAACACACACGCACTCGCACGCACAGGCTACACTCATGAACTTTCATTCACACGTACGTGTATAATACACAGAGTCATGAGCTTTAATTCAGATGCAAACATACATTTATTATTTTGAGTTTTTACAATCATAGATATATAACTCCACGAAAATGAGGTTTCAAGCCCTAATTATTTTTGTCATGACATTTTCTTTCATATAAGACAATAATATTGCAACTTTTGAACTTTGGCTGGCAAAAGGTGGACTTAGGATATCTAAATGAAACTTCTTGAACGAGAAAAATCACAGGCCCGATGACAAAATTGATATTGATAAATGATAATCTATTGATCTATTTAATATTCCGATAACATAGGTATTTGGGACATACAATATCAACGAAAGTTTCAGTTATATAATATACAACTCCCTATAGGCTGTTGGGGCCCCATTTCATGAAACTTTTGCAATTGTTGTAAGTGTCCAATTATTGTAACTATTACGTAGGTCAACAGCCAATCAGATTGCAGCATTTCAGTTGTTGCCATGGTAAAGTTAAAATAATTGGACACAACAATTGCAGAAGTTTTATGTAACGGGGGACTGGATTTTTACAAATCATAATTATGATGATGATGAAATTTGTCATTAAAATAACAGCATTATTTGTTTGTATTAAAGAGACTGCAGCGTCGTCGCGTTTGAGGGCGCTTTTGAACATGATTCGAGGGAGGCGCCATGTTTGATACACGCACACACCGCGCGCTATGTGGCTATTATTATACCAGAGAGTTGCGCGAGTTATAAATATAGAGTGAGTGCTGCGATCACGCACGATTCGATCCACCCGGTCCTGGAAACATGGCGGTGCCATAAGGATACAATACGTGGCAAAACAAAGAAATATATCATTAGGTGTGCCCCCTAATCAGTCTGACCACGCTACGCCACTACAAGCGATATAATGGGTTCGCGTTTGGAGGGATAGGGTCAGATCAAGAGGGGCAGAGAGCGAGAGAGCGGTTCACAAACGGCCCAGTAAGAAGATGTAGCCTTACATAATATGGGGATACTTATGGGGCTGCACATTTGGGTAGATCGGTAAAAACAAGGAGAAAATAATGTGACACATCGGGAGAGATCGGTTTACGATTAGAGAGATATAGGGATAAGTTGGTATGGATTGAGACAAATCGGGATATATCGGTTCAAGATGGGAGAGATAAATGGATAAGGTGGAATAGTTAAACTCTTTTATTGACCGATATATAGTCTGATGGAGGGACGCATTCGTTTTTCATTCATCCAAATTATAGGGCTGTTCGATCTGATTTGTTGTTGTGTGTGTTTCATTCATCCCCATCCGTCAACTGGAAACTGTTCAGACGTTTTGTAAAAGAGGGACTGTCCCTTTAATAGCAATTCAGGATCTAGATGGTACACACAGCACATGTCAACTCGTATCCACTGACGTACGGTCCGCAATCTATTCCACCCCCGATCACGCAGCGCGCCTCGACCATGTAGAACGCCGCGCCGCCCTGGTTTCCAGTAGTGCCCGGCACGGCCTTGGCCTCCCGGTCCATGCAGATGAACTCGGTCCTCTTACCCGTATTGTACAGGCTCGACATGAGGTAGCCGCGATACTCCAGTCGCCATTTTGAGGACGGGCACTCGTTTCTGGCGGGAATAACGAGCTTAGTGAGCCGATTGGCGGGCGCGCGACACACGGCGCAGGCCGGTGTGGTGTCGTGAAGCTCGCCGAACGCGGGTGCCGCGGCACGTCGACGCGTCGACGTTTCAAATTCGGACGAGTAGAGCAGGCTGCGGGTGCCGTGTGCCGCGTCGGTTTGGTCGTAGATTGGTTCCATAGGCATGCACAGAATGTTGGATCCGCCTCCAGGGTGCCCAGCGTTTGACCCGGCAGAAGTTCCTGCGTATACAGTAAGGGAACGGGAGAAGTAAGAAATGCATGCAAGAAGCAGATGGTGTACCAAAGGTTTTTGCTGTTGGCTATTCGGATTATTGGTAAACGATTCGAGTGTGGCAAGTGGGCCTATGAAGTCAGTTATACACACTAAGAAATTAGGCTACAATTAGGGTGCAAATCGCTGCCACAATAGCAGCACCCTTAACCCATTCAGGACTGATCAATTCGGTGGATTCACAATACAGTGCGCCACCTATCGGTTGCAGCGGACGGGCCCATTTCCAACTTCGGGGTCTACATCACAGTACTTGTGGATGTGCATGTTGTGGCAAGATTGGTAGAGCGCGCGCTTTCCGATCATGAGATCCCGAGTTCGAACCCTGCCCCTGCTCCCTGGGGAGGTGAGAAAGTATGCAATATCATTGTGTGGGTTTGAAATGTACCTGTTGACCATGGGTAATAATAATTAAATAATAATTATTTAAGCGCTTAGAGGCTCTTTGCAATTTGCGCTATATAAATATATATATATATATAAATAAATATATATATATATATTGCTATATAAATGTCTATTATTATTATTACAGCCTAGCACCACTGAGCTGTATACGGCCTTATATTTCGATGTCGACCATTTCCCATGAGGCATTGCGGATTTCGGCCTGTTCGCTGCAACCGATAAGTGGCGCACTGTATTGTGAATCCACCGAATTGATTTTGCTTTTTGTCCATAGCCCCAAGCCCGAGATATTACGGGACCATGAGTCCTGGACGGTTATTGTGGGTGAAATTCTGCACACAAAATTAGGGTATTGGCACCCTATAGGGTGCAGACCCCACGTTGGGGTGCAATATTGCACCCTGAAGGGTGCAGCTATTGTTGCAGCATTAAACTTCGTTCATTACTTTGAAATGTATTTCTTAGAGTGTAGCACACTTCGGTATAGACCCTTGGGTAGAGGTACTATAAAACTAACATAGAGGGTGTCTTTCATCGAACTATATATCGGCCAATAAATGTGTTTAAGCCCTCTGCATGCACAGAGCCGACTGGACCCGATCCGACTGGTTTCAATCAGGCTAGAGTCGGGCTCGGTCGGACGGAGCCGATTCATCGTGTTGAATCGGCCCCGACTTGCATCCGACTGTCTCTCGACTAGAAAAATGTGTGTCGCGAGGCACTGAAAACTGCGCCGATCCGACTGAAAACCAGTCGGATCGGGTCGAGTCGGCTCTGTCTGCAGAGGGCTTAAAACAAGAGGGGCACTGTCCCCCGAATAATTTGATAAAAAAACAATACAAAACAAGGGGGCAATCTGCACCCCAAAAAATACATCAAATGTGCCCGCCCTCATAGTTCGAATGCCCCCAATCAGTCCGACCACGCTACACCACTGTGTAGTGGGGAAAGAATTACATGAACATTTACCTGTATAAACTAGTTCAGATCCATTCCGACAGTCGGGTCTTCCCCAGTGTGTGTAGACCGTGCCTCCTGTGAACAAAATGCATAAATATTATAGTAATACTAATTAGAATAACTAGACATGATACTTGTCATTGAACAAGTATAGGTGGGCTGTTGAGTATAGGCAAAATAGATCCCCCAAAATATATATGAATGAAAAATGAAAAATGCACAAATAACAAAAAAGTAAACAAAACTTTTAAGTTTTGAGAAAAAAAAGTAAAAAGTAAAAAAAAAAGTAAAAATGAAAAAAAAGAACCCCCCCCCCCCCCCAAAAAAAATAAAAATAAAACAATTATGGAAAAAAAATGGACCGAGACCACTGGTTGAGTCGTGCAAGCGGGGGGAGAGGCATACATATATGCATAAACGGCATACGCTGGTTTGAATTCTCTCTAGGGAGTGGAGGGAGTACACGTAATGTGTTCTATTGATTACAATGTGTAAACGATTAGTAAATGGCCGAGTTATTGGTATATTAGACGCAGTGTCCTCTAGTAGAACTGTGACAAAAAGGATGTGCGATACAGAAGTATATGCATTAAAGGGATAGTTCAGTTTTGGTAAAGAGAGTATAGTTATGGTCAAACTGAATTTTAGTAAACAAAACCTGCACCATTACATTACAAACTAATCGTTATAACTCCACCATGCTCGAAAGGAATAGCAAATTACAAACAACTAAGTAAAAATCACGTCATCATTCAAAAAGAGCCATTACAACTCAAAAAGGCACTTTCTAAAAAAACTCATTGGTTTCAACTATTTCAAATGAAATGTTGGGCATGTGATGTTTTGTTGAAATAGTTAATAATCAACAACTAATTAAATACCCTTTTTTCGTAAATTTTTGAAAAGAGGAAGCATTTTCAAAATTATTGAATTATTGTGGGGCCCCACATTTATTACAAATGGTTATGTTTATGGATATTTCAGATTTTGATCAAATAAAGTTTATTCTGTCATTAGAATTGTTTGCTCTTTCGAATTTGACGCTGAAGTTTTTCATTATCTCACACAAAATTATTTTGTGTAGCGCCCTCTATACTAGCAAAACTCAACTATCCCTTCAATGGCATTTGCTGTTATGAAACCTCTTTGAGGTGAAATCAAAATATCAGGTTTTTTCATATCTATAGCAATAAAATGAATTAGAATACATTTTGTCGCTAATTTTGTTTCCAATGCACTTCCCCGCTTTTTATCCCCTCGCCGACGAAGTCGGAGGGGATAACGCCGCCGTCCGTCCTTCCGTTCGTCATTCTTCGATAAGTGTATAGTTTTGCGTCCCGCTACTTTGGTGTCGCATAGAAACAAAATTAAAGCTTTTTTTTTTACCTCTTTGTGTTGACTTACAAGTAAGTAAAAAATCAAAAAATCAAAAAAATCGTAAAGTGATAACTCTTATACTTTTTTAAATTTTTATTTGTTTATGTTCCACCCCCTTCAAACTCGCATGTCCCGATGGCATCATGTAAAAATATCATAATGTAGCATTTACAAAAAGATGCACATTTTTCAACCTAATATACCTTAATAAATTCAATGTTATGGGTTGACTACGAATACCAAGATTAAATACGCACACATGCAATGATTTAGAAATTTTTTTTTAAAAAGGAGTCTGTTTTGTGTGTCCCGATATTTTGCGTCATCTCCGTCACGCATTTTGAGTCCGTCATCTACGGTACAAAAATATGCTAAATTTGATTGATCGTGGTGGCAAAATGTCGGGTGACTAGGTAGTAGAAAGAAGAGACACGTTTTTTCCCCGGTCTATAGGTAAGTAACATTGTTTTTTTTAGATCTTTGTCAAAAACCAGGTCCGTACCTTTACTAAGCGTCATCTCCGAACGATTGATATTAGCTAGATAAAGATATTAGATTGAATTTCTAATCATTTGTATGAATGTGCCCACGGAACAACCATACAACACTATCGCTCATTTGTATTGAATACATTGCCATTAGCTATCAGCGCTTTAAATGTGTCTGATAGTCATCTCCGTCACGCGTCATCTCCGTCACGGCTCTTTTGTGACTGAGATGATGAGTTTGAGTTGGATTGTCAACTCAGTTAATTGACACACAATGTTGTTCAAAATTGACAAATATTCTATGACAAAGCTTAGTTTGCATGAATTTTAGATTATTATATAACATGTGATTATAATGTATTCTTAAATACACGCTTCAGTCATTTCCGTCACGCTTCAGTCATCTCCATCTCGCTGAGTTCAAATGCATACATTTCAACAAAGATTATACTCTGCAGGTAAACAATATTTGTATTGGTATTTTAGCGATCTATTTACTCGCACTGATATCACACTGATTGAAAGCAAAACTATTTGGCAAAATTCACTATTTATTCAGCAAGGCAAGTATAAATGGTGGCTCTAGAGAAAAAAATGTGATTATGGTTGACCAACGTTTTTTTTTCTTTTCACAGACACCTTTTCTTTCCAAACGAAGATTGAATAAGAAGTGAATTATGTTCTTCAGTTAAAATGCGACGATCTAGTTGTGCAAAAATGTCGTGACGGAGATGACGCATTAACAGTGTACATGTTACTAAAAAAAAAAAACATATTACATAGCCCCATTAAAGATCGCGCCAAACAATATTTCCCTAATCTACATATGTTAACAACTAAACACACAGAAAGAAAGTGGAGAAATAGTTTTGATTTTCACGATCTCACGATTGTCGAAAATATACACTTATCGAAGAATGACCCACCCTGTTCCGTCCGTGCGTACTTCCGTAACAAATCTGGTTTCCGTTCGATACGGAAATTTGATGTGAAGGTACATGGTATCAAAGTTCGATTTCGGAGTATGTAGGTCAAAGGTCAAAGGTCATAGCTCATTAAATATGCGAAAATAGCTAATTATGTATCCGAAAGATGTAGTTTCCGTTCGATAACTTTAGTATTGTTTGACGGATGTTAATGCAATTTGATATGAAGGTACATGATATAAAAAAACAGCCTAAGTTCGATTTCGGAGTATGATAGTCAAAGGTCATAGCTCATTAGTATGCAAAAATAGCTAATTATTATGTATCCGAAAATGTGGTTTCCGTTCGATAACTTTAGTAATGTGTGACGGATTTTAATGAAATTTGATATTTTGATTTGAATGTTTTTAAATTTGAATTTATTTCCATATTTCACAAATAAATGTTGAACAAGTAATGATACAAACAAACAATACATTCATAAACGAAATACAATTAAATAAATAAATTGTAGACTAATATACAATAAAATATTACATAATCAACCATTTGTTTGTAATTAACATAACGTGAAATATGGGGGAACCAAAAAGAAGCAATGCTTGTAAAAACATTTGGTTCCCAGGGGTAATTGTGTCTAATCAATATGTAATCAAACAAAATGTAATGAAAGAAAACGAACAAAGAAAGACAAAAAAAGAATAAAAGAAAAAAGACGACAAGGTGCCATGCCAAACAACAATTTTTGTTTTTTGTTTTTTTGTTTTTTATGAAGGTGTATGGTATCAAAATACAGCCTAAGTTAGATTTTGGAATATGTAGGTCAAACATTTTGTCGCTAATTTTGTTTCCAATGCACTTCCCCGCTTTTTATCCCCTCGCCGACGAAGTCGGAGGGGATAAGGCCGCCGTCCGTCCTTCCGTCCGTACTTCCGTCCGTGCGTACTTCCGTAACAAATCTTGTTTCCGTTCGATAACTTTAGTAATGTTTGACGGATTTTAATGAAATTTGATGTGAAGGTACATGGTATCAAAGTTCGATTTCAGAGTATGTAGGTCAAAGGTCAAAGGTCATAGCTCATTAAATATGCGAAAATAGCTAATTATATATCCCAAAATGAGGTTTCCGTTCGATAACTTTAGTAATGTTTGACGGATTTTAATGCAATTTGATATGAAGGTACATGATATCAAAATACAGACTAAGTTCGATTTCGGAGTATGTAGGTCGAAGGTCATAACTCATTAAATATGCGAAAATAGCTAATTATGTAAATGTGGTTTTCGTTCGATAACTTTAGTAATGTTTGACGGATTCTAATGAAATTTGATATGAAGGTACATGGTATCACAATACAGCCTAAGTTCGATTTCGGAGTATGTAGGTGAAAGGTCATAGCTCATTAAATATGCGAAAATAGCTAATTATGTATCCGAAAATTGTACCCTGCGAGGGGATGCTAGTACGCTTTGCGTTGACTTGTTTTTTTTACTACGCTAGTTTTACCGTCAGTCGTGATCCAGTGGGATCCGTGTAACGTCCGGCTTCGGCTGTCCTCGTCGTCTGCGTGTTCACTGTCGTTCATGAGCGCCGCGGGTGACACGGGGGCTTCGCGACGTCGCCGGACAAGTCGCTCGATCTGGTTCGAACGGTTTCCGGCCGGTTGCCGTGGCAACTCCAGGGGCGCGTGGTGATTACCATCGTTACGTTGTCCCTATATTGTTTGAAATGAACGAAAAAGGTTGTCAGACTATCGTTGCGGTATGTTGAACGAATTTTGACTTCAATTTACATGTCACCTTCACTAATATCTTGACTATTTTCCCTTTAGTTTGTTTACTTAATACTGATCAATACAAATTTTTTTTCGGGTGACCCGAAAAACAGGCACCGTAAAAAGTAAAATAACTTTTGGAAAACTGTATTTTGTTTTCGTATTTGCCATTGTCCAATTGCTTCACATGCTCCACTTGTTTAAATAGTTATTCAACTTTTTGTGGGGCCTGTTTGTACCGGTTACCCTGTATCAAAAAATATTTCAAAATTACCAGAAGGTAGGTGACGAGGGACTCAAGTTGACTCAGCCTGCCCCGATACTCGGCGAGAGTCTTCTTTATCTCATCCCGGCTTTCATCATTCGAGTCTTCTGCTGGCAATTCACGTTCAGCTTTAAATTGTTCAGAGTGTCCCAGAAAGAAACAAAAAAACACGACATTTTAAAGTGATCAATTAACTTTGTCAACTTTAACCCACCCTCTCCTTACAATAACTATACCGGCGCTGTAGCTCTTATTAGAACTACAAGCTTAAGATATACCAACAGTCCTTTCCAGCACTATACCAATGAGTCCTTTCTAGGACTACCACATTCCTTTTTAGGACTATCCTAGAAAGAATACCAACAGTCCTTCTCAGGACTCACCAATCCTCTCCTCATACATGGTGCAACCGCAAACACACGTATTATCTACACCACCATGGAAGCCGATACTTACAAGCAACATTTAACTTTGTCAAATTCAACCAACATCACTATAGGAACTTTCACACTACTTTTGTACCTTGTTGTTTGACATAATATGGTAACATCACTATAGCTTCAAATGGGTTTTGATACTTAGCGATAGTCCCACTATCTCTTCTCGGCTCTCATCATTCGATAAGTCTTTTGCTGCCAATCAGTTTCAGCTATAAATTATACTGAGTGTCCCATGAAAGATCAAAATCGAAATTCTGGCAAAAAATAAATTGGCCTTATACTGACGCCGACAGAGAATTGGACTGAAACTGTCGCTAAAAGTTATTTTGTCTTTTAAAAAATCTTGATTATTAGTGAGAAAAGGAGATGGTTGTTGGTTGGCTATTATTATTATTTTTTTACAGACACGTTCAATCAACCAATCAATCAATACGGATTATTTACGTCTGGGACAGCCCTTTATCGTCACCATCCGATAGACGCGGCAACCTGGGTTCGAACCCGGGCCGATAGTGCGAAGTGTGGAGCTCTGACCAGATCGTCTCTTCACGATTGTCACTCGGGAGTCTACGTATGTGGTAGTAATTTTTTCTTCTTTTTATTAATAGATGAAGTTGAAAGATAATAGGCATATCAATATAGCCCAGAACATTAGTAAATCATATTTTGTTCGTACCTCTATATTATATATATAATTATGTTACATACCTGGTTGCGCCGGGGTTTGCGCAGATGATGTCGATGCGCATACAACGAGGCAAGCCGCGGTCGCAACGATGTAGAAATAAATTGAACCCATTATTCAATGCAGTGAGGAAAAAATTGATGCCAAAAGAACAACTAACAAAGGGTAAATTATGATATGTCTCCTTTCAAAAAGATAAAGGCAAATCAAATTATGAAGAACGGTACACGAGTCTTCTAGAATCTAGAGCGAGCAAGTCAAACGAAAGTTTCTACGAAGACAAAATGGTGTGCGTGCCAACTGATCTGCTGATCATAGAATTATGAATAAACAAACCAACCACTCGTTTATATGCTGATCGATGTACAAAATTGTTTGACGCAGTTCCACGAATGTTTGCAGCAGGCACGCCGTCTGATCTAAATAATGTTTTATTATAATGATTATTAAGTAAATCTGAGTCCGATATCCTGGTGAAAAAAGATATATTCCAATTACATGTAACTTCAAATCAGTACACATAACATGGAACAGCAATGCCCCGCCCAATCTGACGTCATCATCTAAAGCACCAATGGGATTGTAGATGCGACCGACAAAGTTTCCAATTGAATTACTGACCAAGAAAGTGGTGTAGCTATGAGGGGGGGGGGGGGGGGGGGGGGGGGCACGTTCCCCAAATGATTTGACAATGTAAAACATTTGGATGAACAATCTGAAAAAGGGAACAAAGAGTGTCTCCTCGCCAGCCCCCACCCCCCCCCCCCCCTACCCACACACACACATACATGCACCTTACACACACACACACACACACACACACACACACACGCACACGCACACGCACACACACACACACACACACACACACACACACACACACACACACACACACACACACACACACACACACACACACACACACACACACACACACACACACACACACACACACACACACACACACACACACACACACACACACATGCACACACACACACACACATACAGGCGCGCCGGAAGCAGTTTTGGATTGGGGGGCAAAACCCCAAGGGGGCTCACAATTTTTGTGTGCAGTGGCTCATGCCCAACCACACTCTGGGTTGTCAACTTTGAGCCAGATGTGAGACTGAGCGGGGGGAGGGTGTGGGAGGGGATGTCCCCCCTCCCACGGTAGGGAGCTTTTGCATTTTTGGTCTTGAAATGGTGCAATCTGGTGCATACCTAGATAGGAAATTCGGCTGTATTTGGGAAAGCGTGATATGATTTGATCGACCAGAAAGTTTTAATATATTTTTCACGTAGAAAACAAATATTGACACACTAATAAATTTGTACCCCAAAACACACACAACAACATAAACCATAATTATGCAACATTATGTATGATACAGCAACACACAGTCAATAATGAGTCCCGAGGGAGCGAAGCGCCTGAGGGCTGGGGCAGGGAGAGAGGAGGAGGGTTTGGGAGGGGGTATCCCCCTCCCACGGAAAGAAAGATTTTGCATTTATGGACTTGAAATTGTCCAATCTGGGGCATACCTAGATAGGCAATTCGGGCTTAAGATTAACTGTATCTGGGAAAGCGTGTTATGATTTGATATATTTTTCACGAAGAAAACAAATAATTGACGCACTAATAAATATGCACCCAAACTCACACATAAATATTGTATTTAGTGTCATACACAGTTCCAACATAAAACATATGGCGCATGTATGATCCAACAATATTGCCTACAGCCAATAATGAATCCCGAGGGAGCGAAGCGACCGAGGGCTTGGGCAGAGCCAGAGGGGGAGGGTTTGGGAGGGGGTATCCCCCTCCCACGGGGAAGATTTTGCATTTATACACTTGAAATGGTGCAATTTGGTGCACTTCATGCCATACCTGTGAAGGAAATTTAGAAACCAAGTTTAACAAAAAAAAAAAAAAAAATGTCTATGCTCTCATCAGATGTTTACAACCAACTGAGATAATCTGTTCGCGCGCGAAGCGCGCAGCGAAAATTGAAAATAAATGTTTAAACTAGTTTTTGAACGTTAGCTCATACATTTGATTTTGTCTTTTTTATTTTGAGGGGAGGGGGGGGGGGCTTTTTTGGGGGGAAAAATTGCGTTTTGCCCCCCCACTTTTTGGATTGGGGGGGCGGCCGCCCCCCCCCTGCCCCCCCCCCCCCACTTCCGGCGCCTATGCACACATACACACACACACACACACACACAAACCAATCAGTATACATGGGGATGACTACTCCACTGGATTGAGAGAAAACAAGGTTTGCACACGGCACACGGCACAACACAAAGCGCATGCGTGGAAGGAGCTAGTCTGATTTATTTACTTCTATACACGTGAGTTTGCCCACCACACCAAATTGACGTTACCACCCACCCCGATACTTTGTGGGCCATTCCCTGTTTTATTTGGTTAAAAAACATAATCATATGCCTATATTAATTGTCACCTTATTATTTGCCTATTGTAAGCCATTATACCACATCGTGTTTGTTTGCTTGTTTGTGTCTTTGTTTGTACTCTTTTGTTTGTTTATTTGTTTGATTGTTTGATTTCTGTTATACAAATGAATACATGAGTAATTCAAATATTCAGTATAATTCACATTCAATATGTTTATGATATGTTTATATTGTACACTAAATCATTACTGGATAATAAAAGCTATGGTAATTGTTGTAAGTGTCCAATTAATGTAACTATTAGGTCAACATCCCAATCAGCATGGGGCATTTCAGCTGTTGCCATGGTAGTTACAATAATTGGACACTTACAACAATTGCAAGTGTTTTATGAAACGGGGCAAAGCCCATATTTAACCTCAACGTAGTGGTGCAGCTATATTCAGTGCATGCGTAGCGTGGTCGGACTCAGAGCGCGTGCGCTCTGTTGGGGGGGGGGGGGGGGGGGGGCACGCAACATTATTGGGGGCACACCTTTATATTTATTTCTTTGCTTTAAACAAAAAATGTCCCATTCTGTTTCCTTTTGCTTTTTCTCAAAATTATTATTATTATTTATTTATTTTTGTTGGGGGGGGGGGGGGGGGGGGGGTCACGTGTCCCACATGGCCCCCGGCTATAGTCTTCCCATGGGACCTAATACAAATAATTATGAATATAAATAATAAACTAATGGAATTATGTACAATATTAATAACCAAAATGTAACTGTAATTCTACAAATCAGAATTATACTAAATAAATATCAATTATCAAATGACATCTGGAAAGCATGTGAAGATTGCAGCCCCCTCCCCCATCTATACAGCCAGTGATTTTAGAAATTATGGTTTATAAAAGGTTTTAGGTGACATTTTCGCGATTCCCTGAAGTCCGTCATTCATGCATTCTGAACCGGATTAAAAAGGGGGAATTTCACATTCGAGATATTCGACCGTGCTTTTTCCGCATATATACTTCCTTAAAGTGATAGTTTTTCAATATTTATTTCACCTTACTTCCTGATAGGTTTATTATCACCTTGTTATATTTCATAAATAATATATAAAGGTAGAACTAGTTTCTTGTTCCTAGTTCATTGAGGTTATACATTCAAACGTAGACAAAGAGTATAGTTGGCGTAATCAACAACAATGGAGTTCAATCACCTTTTGAAGAGGACATCAAGTATCTGAGGGCATTCCGAAATCTTAAGCTGCTGTGAACCATTGATTGGCCTATGAGGATGTCTTTTATAGCGCTCTTTGCCTATATTAGAGTTAGATTTATATCTCACCTTGTGGGCTATTGTTCACTATAGCATATTATAAATTTAAAAAAAATAATAAATAAAAAAGTAAACAATAAGGCCAATGTTCTTCTTTAAAATCATTATAATCGAGTTTGATTACAGCTTCACGGGGATTTGTGTATTGATTTTGATTTCAGGAACTCTGTTTTTGACGAATTAGTTCAAATCTAATTCCTCTCCGACTTCACGGGGAATCTTGTTTTTCGCGATTTTCGATTACTGATTACTGATTACTAAATGTATATGTTTGTGTTGTGTTTCATTCATTTTATGATTTAATTTCATAAATTAAAATATGACGATTCAAAATAAAACGATAGTTTCGTTCTCTTTAATTTATAATCAGTCTTAGTGTGTCTAGAATCGGCGTTTTGATCATAACTTGTTTCAGGGTGAACAATAACAATCTGGATAAAATTAAAATAAGATCACCCCTGCTGATAATAATAATTATTCAATAACTGCATATCTATTTTCGAGGAATTTTGGTAGCAAGTCACGTACATGTACATATAATGTAGACACAGCATTTTATATGTAGGGCCTGGTACAATACATCATTATGTAACTATTTATATAATAAGTACATGTATAATGCGTATATTATGTTCGTTATATATACCGCAACCTCCCTAGTTCGACTCCCAAGATGCATGTACAGTCAAACCTGTCTATAGTGACCACCGAAGGGAAGCAAGAAAATAGGCCACTGTAGACAGGTGACCACTATAGACAGGTTCTGTAACATCGGACAGTCCAACCTGTCTATAGTGACCACCGAAGGGAAGCAAGAAAATAGGCCACTGTAGACAGGTGACCTCTATAGACGGGTTCATTTACATTGTTTTTCTCTGCAGGGATCACTTCTGGTGGCCACTATAGGCAGGTTGGCTGTTATAGGCAGGTTGGCTGCTATAGACAGGTGGCTGCAAAGACAGGTTTGATTGTACATGTATGTGTAGTACAAAATATTCTCGTAACCAATAGTTCTTCACCAGTAGATCACATAATGTATGTATTTAAAAAAAATTATGTTTGTTGTTATTTGTTTTTCAAATAAAAATGAGCAAAGACAATTTGGCATCGCCGGGATTTGAACCCCGTACTTGCTTATTGCTAGACCCGGTGCTCCGACCGCTGAGCCACAAAATCCCTTGAATGGTGGTACTTCCCCCAGAAACCCCTTTCAATGCTCGTGCTATTTAGTAGGCTCCTTGTAAACCCGAGACTGGTTTCAATCAGGCTAGAGTTGGGCCCAGTCGGTCGGATCCGATTCATCGTGTTGAATCGGCCCCAATTGACATCCGACTGTCTCTCGACTGGCAAAATGTGTGTCGCGAGGCACTGAAAACTGAGCTGATCCGAATGAAAATCAGTCGAATCGGGTCGAGTCGGCTCTGTCTGCAGAGGTCATAACATGTATTCCCCAACCAAACTATTTTCTAGGACTATAGTCATGACTAAACAAGGCATTCTCAACTCTTCTATATGCATGTTTGTTGTTGAATCGTTATATTGGACATATTATATATGTAGATTTGTCAAGATTTTGTTTATTTATTGTTTGTGTTTGCATTCGATTATGATTATGATTATTATTATGGTTATGATTATGATTGTGATAATGATTATCAGTATGATTATGGTTATGGTCTAGCGTATACAAAGTGATTATGTTAGATATTTCATTTCAGAATTATTTAGATCTTCCGAGAAGTGGATGCATCCATGAATATTGCCTTGTGTGTTGTTTCAAATGATTAGTACCTAGTTCTAATAGCTACTCCAGTGTATATTGGAATTATGGGAATGCCACAGGTCCAAAACAGACCCCCCCCCCCCCACTATCCGAAAGAAAAGGGGGTGGGGGGGGGGGGGGGGGGGTAGTATACTTCCAATGATATGTAGAAAACATGAATGGTTCCACTTTATAGAGAATTTCTTACAGAGAGAAATTATACCTTTTCAGTAATTTTGGACAGATTTTTTTTTTTTTTCGTTCTAGGGCAAATTTGGTGGCATAATTTCCTGTTTCAAATTTTGTAAAATTCCAGCAAAATTTCTAAAGATATTTTATAATCAATTAGGCTTGACATTTTAAGGAGATAATAGTTATTCCCAAATTAAAGAAAGATAAGACATAATCATACAAAATAAGTTTGTACATAAAGGTCTAACACCCGCAAAATAAATTAGATTTCTGTAAATTCTGTACAGTACGATTATAAAAAGAAAAATGTTTGCGATCCTGTTTGTGGGATTTGGCTAAATTATGTATGCATGTTCCCCGTTTCAAAAAAATGAGATGGACAATTTGGATTTACTTTTGTGAAAAGAAATCTATAAACCTATGCAAGGTGCGTATAAAGTTGGCATTCTCTACCAAAGCGTGCCCACGAATTGGCATGCATGACTAAAAGAACTGATGCTCTATACACAAATTGCATAGGGCAGCGTTTCTTTTAGTCATGCATGCCAAGTCGTGGGCACGCTTTGGTAGCGAATGCCCGTAAGTGTTTACACTAATAACATTAAGTCCCAACAAACGTTGTGAAACAGTGTGCGAAATTTATGCAACCAGATGTGATCATAAAGGCAATACTTCAATCGTCATGGGCGGATAGTGTGAATGGAAGATTTGATATAAGTTTATATCTGTTTTTTCTACTGATTTTATTCTTGATTTCAAAGCTTTGATTTAGACTCCCAATCAACTGAATTTATTCTTGCAGTCTAAAAGTTTGATATTAGACTTCAATCAACTGGTTTTTATTTGTGGAGTCCCAAACTTTGCTGATATGTATCTTTAAAAAAAAATGTATTTTCATGTCTAATTCCATATGCTAAGAAAGACTGATGCATGTAGTTATAGAATTCGATCATAATTGTTTTCTCTTACACCATTTGTTGTATGAGTTATCCATAAATTTGATCAACAACCAAATTTTGTCAAGCATCTACTTTTTATGAGACAGGAAAATGAGCAGGGGCAGACCTATGAATTTTTAAATTTCTTGAAGGCATGGCCAATCAAATGACATCTCCAAAATACCTGGCCTATAACCGGAATAAAGATACCCCTTACATAGGATAGCATTAAACAAAGTATGTTCGTTTTCGTTGCCCAGTCGGGCAAGTGTAATTTGGCATTGGTAAAATGTTGGTGGCCTGCGAAGCTAATTTTTGTGCTTATTGAAAGCCTTGTAATAAGCCTCATAGTACATGTATGTCAGTCAGGCATAATAAAGTAATGATGTAAGAAGGAAGAGAATAGAAAGGAAATTTCCCTTTTGAATAAAATATTAATGATATTAAAAAACAAATATGTTTGTAATTGTATATTTTATTAGGATGTAGACCCTTTTATATTGCCCACTTAGTACAACTTGATAGCTTTATTGGGAAAAAAATGTCCTAAATGTGTTTATTAATTGATTATTTGATCAATTTAATTTCAGTGGCTTCATATCCATATGATTTTATGTGTTTACCGAACTACGTGTACATGTACTGTGAAAATGTATGATAAAGAAACTTTTCTATGATTGTCACAAAACCAAATTTATATATTATCATTCTAGCCGAATGTTTAGTGTTAAAATGTAACAATACACTTTATTATTAGTTTATGTTGAAAGCTGTCTTTTTACAGATCTTGTTTTCACGAATAGAACGTTGTAAAAATCTGTCATGTTAACTAGTCTACGAATGTTATTAAACAACACTTGTACTTATAATAGTCAGGAAAGAAGAAATGCATTATGATTATAATGTTATTGCATATATATTTCCTAATACTTGTATATTCCCGTACGTAAGACAACTGAATACAGTAAAGTAAAAAAAGAAGATTATGAAATAAACTTAAGTTATTCTTTGTTAAATCCGCTGTGTCTTGCTTAATTTGTTATTGTCGCTCTTAAAGGAGAAGTTTCCCCACCTACAATTTACTTTTGATTATGATTTCTACACATTAAAACATAATTTCATGTAAATATGTCCAACGTTTGCCCTCTGAGCAAAGGAGTAGCATCATTCAAAGTCATTTGCTGTATGAGCTAACCCCATTCATCGCGTACAGCATGGAGGCTGCCATTATATGTTTTAAAAATCTGATTTTTAATTGTTCGCGCTAAAATGTTACGTCGTACCCGAACTAACTAGCTCAGGCTCTTTTTGTTAGCTCTCGCAGCTCGCAGGGATTGTGCACAAACACAAAAGAGAAGTTCGTGTTTTACGTCACATTTCCCCCAGTGACATCACCTGTCAATCAGTGGTCAGCTAACTGGAGATGAACAAATGACAAGAACATGCTCACAATAATTTGCACTGCATGTTTCCATACAATAGCTTATCAATGCCTTTCTTGTCCTAATCATGGTTGAGCTTATCTGACATAGCAACTGATATTGAAATGGAAAGTGTGTCAGTTAGAATAGTATTCAAACATATCATGCTGTTGTGAGCAAGCCCTCACCTTGGGAGAAGTTGCATTCCACCCTGTTTTGTTCATAATTTCAGTAATTGAGTATTGATTGACAGATGATGTCACTGGGGGATTTTTACTCTGAAGAGTTTTTTTAAAGGGGGGCATAGCAAACTGAAGAAAATTATTGCTAAAATGTTTAAAAATATACAAAATATATGTAGGTCAAATAGTTGATGTATACACTAATACATGGGTGATTTCAAGTATGGTGTTTAGGGCTGGTGTTAGTGTGTATCAAACTGGTGTTTGTGTGTAATAAACACCAACACCAGCCTTAAACACCATACTTGAAATCACCCATTGTAGGCTACTTGCATTTAGATTTTCTGGGCACCCCCAACAAAAATGTGGGGAGAAAAAGTGGACCAGATATTCAATCTCTTATAAGGTTGGGTATACTCACACGGGACTCGCACGCCTCCAGTGATTCGATCAGGGGGAATTTCACAAAGATTCTAAGTTGAACTTAACTCTCAAGTTGGACCTTACAATTAGAAAGCCATTAGTTTATTTGTATAATTGTTGAAACAGTCGTATATAAAAGGCATACATTTTTGATAAAAATCAGTAATAGTTATTATCAAGGCATTGAAGTTATTTGCTAAAGATCTCAAATAACAGTGCATATTTTTGCTTTGGAATAGGTTTGAATGTAAGACTACAAATGGCCTACAAGTCCATAATGTTAAAGGGATAGTTGAGTTTTGGTAGATAGAGCGCTGCACATCACAATTTTTTGGTGAGGTAATGAAAAACTGAGTGTCGAATTTGAGAGAACATGCAATTTTAATGGCAGAATAAACTTTATTTGGTCAAAATCGGTCCAGAAACGGCTGAAATATCAATAAATATATCTGATCTTATAATTATTTGGGGCCCAAATAATTAGATGATTTTTTTCAAAAAATTTTAAAAATGCTTACACTTTTTCAAAATTGTCAAAAGCGTTTTTTAAATAATTGTTGATGATCTCTCTATTTAATCATTATTTCAATAAAACATCACTTAAAATGGTTGAAACCAATGCCGTTTTAGTGAGCGCCCTCTTGTGGTTTAATGGCTTTTTTGTTTAATGATAATAGGCTTTTTACTTAGTCGTTTGTAATTTTGTATACCTATCGAGGATGGTGGAGTTATAACTATTAGTTTAATAATGTTACTGTCCAGGTTTGGTTACTAAAGTTCAGCCTTACCAAAACTGTACTACACCTTTAAGTTCAATTTAGTATCTTTGTGAAACACCCCCCCCCCCCCCCGAAGATAATGTTCAATTATCATTGTACCCACAACACACACGCACTCGCACGCACAGGCTACACTCATGAACTTTCATTCACACGTACGTGTATACATACACACAGTCATGAGCTTTAATTCAGATGCAAACATGCATTTATTATTTTGAGTTTTTACAATCAGTATAACTCCACGAAAATGAGGTTTCAAGCCCATATCATTATTTGTCATGACATTTTATTTCATATAAGACAGTAATCTCGCACATTTTGGAAATTTGGCTTACAAAAGGTGGAGAGGATCTCTATATGGAATTTCTTGATAGAAAAAAATCACAGGCCCGATGACAAAATTGATATTCATAAATGATAATTTATTGATCTATTCAATATTCCGATAACATATTTGGCACATGCAATATCAACGAAAGTTTCAGTTATATAATATACAACTCCTGATAGGCTGTTGGGGCCCCATTATTTTCATGAAACTTTTGCAATTGTTGTAAGTGTCCAATTATTGTAACTATTAGGTCAACAGCCAATCAGATTGCAGCATTTCAGTTGTTGCCATGGTATAGTTAAAATAATTGGACACTTATAACAATTGCAGAAGTTTTATGTAACGGGGCACTGGATTTTTAGTAAGTTCGGCGCTCCAAATCATAATTTTGACCGTGACGAAATGTGTCATTAAAATAAAAGCAATTATTTGTTTGTATTAAAGAGACTGCAGCGTCGTCGCGTTTGAGGGCGCTTTTGAACATGATTCGAGGGAGGCGCCATGTTTGATACACGCACACACCGCGCGCTCTGTGGCTATTATACCAGAGAGTTGCGTGGGTTTCTATAACGAGTGAGTGCTGCGATCACGCACGTTCAATCCATCCGGTCCTGGATACATGCATGGCGGTGCCCTGTACGCGTTCCCGAAAATGACAACGCAGTGACTTTAACATGTGACTTCAAAATTTTGCGATTTATATACAGCAATAATAATATGACTGCATGTCCACTGTTCTACAGCGATTAGCGAATGCGCCTTCAAGTGGTGGAGCGCTCGTTTCTTTTCACATAATTATGACATTAAGTTAGACTCACACGTGACCTATGTTGATCCTAATGATTCCCGATATTACCGATGTTGTTCGAAAAGTTTCCGGGTGTTATACCCGAGGTTATCCGATGTGTTCCGATATATGTCGATTCGTACTAATATGAAACCATGCAGTTGAGAGATAGGGGCATATAGGGAGAGATCTGCTCGCATAATGTTATACAGGAGACGCAAAGGAGACGGTAATGGGTTCAAAGGGGATGTATGATTACTTCTGGAGATACCAGTTCAAATAGAAAAAGGTGACACGATCATGACCATGATGAGGATGGGAGATTGGGAAAGGAGATAAGGTTCACTTAGGAACCGATTAAAATAGGTCGGGACATATGGGGAGATGGAGATAAAGACACACATGACAGCAGTATGGCGTAACTACATACTGTAAGCAGTAAGGGGAAAATACGTGTCAACCCAAATAAATATATTAGGTGTGCCCCCTAATCAGTCTGACCACACTACGCCACTGCAAGCGAGATATGGGTTCGCTTTTGGAGGGATAGGGTCAGGATACGTCGGAAGGGTTCAGGAGGGATCTTGATATATCGGAATGGATCGGGACACATCGGGAGGGATCGGTATACATCGGAACGAATTGGGAGGGATCTGTATAATATCGGAAAGGATTGGGAAACACATCGGGAGGGATCTGACGCATCGGGATAGATCGGTTTAATATGTGAAAGATAAAGGGATAGAGTGGAATGGAGAGGAGCAAATCGGAATAGATTGGGACACATCGTGAGGGGTCGGGATACGTCGGAAGGGCTCAGGATGGATCTTGATATATCGGAATGGATCGGGACACTTCGGGAGGGATCGGTATACATCGGAACGAATCAGGAGGATCTGTATAATATCGAAAAGAATTGGGAAAAACATCGGGAGGGATCGGGATGGATCTGGATATATCGGAATGGATTGGGGAACATCGGGATACGTCGGGACGGATCGGAAGGGATCTGGATATATCGGAATAGATCGATACAAAGTATCGGGAGGAAGCGGGATACATCGGAACCATCGGAACGGATCAGGAGGGATCTGGATATATGTGGAATGGATCGGGACACATCAGGATCAACATAATTTCCATGTGTCAGATTAAGACTATTTTCAAATTGCTGGCCCGCTGGAGCTATGTGGATTTAATAGCAATATTGTCTAGATGGTACAAACAGCGCATGTCAACTCGTATCCATTGACGTACGGTCCACACTCTATCCCACCCCCGCTCATGCAGCGCACCTCAACCATGTAGAACCGCGCGCCGTCCTGGCTTCCAGTAGTGCCCGGCACGGCCTTGGCCTCCCGGTCCATGCAGATGAACTCGGACCTCTTCTGCGTGTACAGGCTCGACATGAGGTAGCCGCGATACTCCAGTCGCCATTTTGAGGACGGGCACTCGTTCCTGGCGGGAATCACGAGCTGAGTGAGCCGATTGGCGGGCGCGCGACACACGGCGCAGGCCGGTGTGGTGTCTTGAAGCTCGCCGAACGCGGGTGCCGTCGACGTTTCAAATTCGGACGAATAGAGCTGGCTGCGGGTGGCGTGTGCCGAGGACTCGGTTTGGTCGTAGATGGGTTCCAGAGGCATGCACAGAATGTTTGATCCGCCTCCAGCGTGCGAATAGTGTGACCCGGCAGTAGTTCCTGTGTACAGTAACGGAACGGGAGAAGTAAGAACCCGGGAAAGGGGGGGGGGGGGGGGGTACTCACATATATTGGCAATATGGGTATGTGCCGTTTCAAAGACCCCCTTTTTTCGGAGCCGACTGCCGCTCGTAAAAAATAGCCGCTCTATATAGACGTTAAAAAAATAGCCGCTTTGTGGATTATATAAGTTTTGATTATAGCCGTTCTTTTGACTATCTATAAGCTTAAAAAATAAGCCGCTCTATAAATCAGCTCCCAGGGGCCTGTTTCTCACTCAGCTGGACCACTCCCATGACCCTATTATTTTCCCCCTCTCATCCGCTCCTTAGTAACAGATGATGAACCAAAGGGCCTGGGAAGTCAGTATATTTTAGCACATCTCGGTAGACGTACTATAAAAGAGGATGTAGACGGTCTGCGTAGTCAGACCCCACCACTAATACTTTAAGCCTCTCCGCGGCAGACACTGCTAATGTTATACGATTCGGTGCTTTTTCGCTGAGCAGTTCAATTTAATCATTTATTTCGAATTTTGACAGGTTCCCATATACAATCTGATGAACAAACGGGATTCTTGAAAATAGCAAACATGAAAATGCATTGATCATATGAAAATATATTTTTTCTACATCATTTTTACGTGCTTGAAAGTACTACTTTTAAAAATATTTAAGCTTCCGAACTGATCGCGCAACTTAACTTCAAAATGAGTAAAAATGTAGCATATTTTTTAAGGGGTAAACAGATGGTATATAGGTATTCAATAAGGGTAGTTTAGTTTTGGTAGAGAGGGCGCTGCACATTACAATGTTCTTGTGAGGTAATGACAAACTGAGTGTTGAATTTGAGAGAACATGCAATTTTAATGGCAGAATAAACTTTATTTGGTCAAAATCGGTCCAGAAACGGCTGAAATATCAATAAATATATCTGATCTTATAAGTATTTGGGGCCCAAATAATTAGATTTTTTAGATTATGATTTTTTTCAAAAAATTAAAAAAATGCATACACTTTTTCAAAAATTTTCTAAAGCGTTTTTTAAATAGTTGTTGAAGATAGATCTCTCTATTTAAATATTATTTCAATAAAGCATCACGTGCATAATTTCGTATGAAAAACGGTTGAAAGCAATGCCTTTTTAGAGAGCGCCCTCGTGTGTTTTAATGGCTCTTTTTGAATAACGGGCTTTTTACTTAGTCGTTTGTAATGTTGTATACCTTTCGAGCATGGTGAAGTTATAACTATTAGTTTATAATGTTATTGTCGAGGTTTGGTTACTAAAGTTCAGCCTTTGCCAAAACTGTACTACCCCTTTAATCTTATGGGGTATGAATATGAATACTGTACAAACAGATAAACCGTCGTGTTTTCTATCTAAGTGAAACACTTAGGGGCACAGGCCACCAAATCATTTGACAAACACAATACAAAACAAGCCAGGGAGCAATCAAGAAAACAAAAATCATAAAGTGCGCCCTCCCACCCCCTCCCCCCCCCCCCCCCCCCCCCCAATAATTTGAGTGCCCCAATCAGTCCGACCATGCTACGCCACTGTGTAGTGGGGGGAAAGAGTTACATGGAACACTTGCCTGTATAAACTAGTTCCGATCCATTCCCGACAGTCGGGTCTTCCCCAGTGTGTGTAGACCGTTCCTCCTGTGAAAGAAATACATAAATAAACATATTGTATACTGTATATTAACGGCAATTATGTTGATTTGAATGCTCCCTATAGGAAGTGAAGATGGTGCAAGTCACGTGTGAGTGGATGACTGATGTATATATATGATATAATATTATGATTATGATATGCGACGCAGTGTCCTCTGAAAAAATAAGCATATATGGGGCAATACATAAATATTCGTATTAATGGCATACGCTGGTTTGAATGCTCTCTAGGTAGTGGAGAGATCGCACGTCATGTGGTCTACTGCTTATAGTGTGTAGCTGATGAGTAGATCTGGCCGAGTTATTGGTATTAGACGTGTCCTCTCGGAAAAAAAACAGTGAAACAACATGGATGGGGCTATACATAAATATACGTATTAATGGCATACGCTGGTTTTAATACTCTCTAGGGTGTGGAGAGATCGCACGTCATACTGATTGGTTATAATGTGACCGAGTTACTGGTATAAGACGCAGTGTCCTCTCGGAGAACAGTGAAACAAAAAACATGGATGGGGATATACAAAAATCCATGCATTAACGACATACGCTGATTCACATGCTCTCTATGGAGTGCAGAGAGTGCACATCATGTTGTCTACGGGGGGGGGGGGGGGGGGGGGGGGGGTACTCACGTATATTGGGTATACGGGGATGTGCCGCTGGGAAGGGTGACTTTTTCAAGAAAGATCCTTAGACATGGGTCCCCTTTTCATAAAAAAAATCCTTAGACATGCACACTAAGAAAAAAAGGTGCAAAAAGGTGCAAAGTATGCAACACTGGCGGCTCCTTTTAAGGTACAACTTAGCACCTTTAAAGGTGCAATATTGTACCTTTAGGGTACAAATTTGCACCTTTAGGGTACAACTTTGCACATTTAAAGGTGCAAAGTGACACTTTGCACTTTAAGGTACAACTTAGCACCTTTAAATGTGCAATCTTGTACCTTTAGTGTACAACTTTGCACCTTTAAAGGTGCTAAGTTGTACCTTAAAAGGAGCCGCCAATGTTGCATACTTTGCACCTTTTTTGCACCTTTTTTTCTTAGTGTGTGCATGGGTCCCTTTTTTTTCATTTCCTCTCTTTTATCCGGGATTTGGGGATTTGCCGATGCGAAATTGCAAAAATTTTCAAGCTCGCTACGCTCGCTAAAAGAAACCACAAAACCGCAAAAGGACCCTTAGATGTGGGTATGGGTTCGGAGGTCTCAGCCGCACCCCCCCCCCCCCCCCCCGGGGTTGTCTACTGATTGATGTGTAACCGATGAGTAAATGGCCGAGTTATTGGCAATAGACCGCTTCTGTAATGTATGCAAATAATATGCGTATGACGTCAGACTCCCCGTTGGCAAGCTTAGCAATAGTAACTAGGTCCGGCAAGCTCCGGCAAACTTAGCTTGCCGGACTTAGTTACTATTGTTATGCTTGCTTACGTCATACGCATATTATTTGCATACATTACAGAAGCGGTCTGACGCAGTGTCCTCGCGGAGAACAGTGAACAAAACATGGATGGGGCTATACAGAAATATATAGGCATTAACGGTATACGCTGGTTAAAATGCTCTGCAGGGAGTGGAGAGAGTGCACGTCATTATTCTCTATTTATTGGGATAAGTCGATGGCCGAGGTAATAATATAAGTCCACTGGGAGAACAGTGCAACACCATAGATACCTGGATATACAAAACTGTATAATTATGAAGGATATGACTAGATATGGAGACCGTGCCTTCTCCATGATAGCCCCAACCCTTTGGAACAAGCTCCCCCATCATATTCAAGATGCCCCCACAGTAGACATATTTAAATCACTTCTTAAAACTCACCTGTTCAACCAACCGTAGAATGTTTTGCCAAGCACATGTTTTATGTCTTAGTTTTATATTATGTTGTCATTTAATTGTTTATTTTTTGTAGTATTGGTATTGGTATTTTGTCCGGGCGCACACCATATTAGTTGTATAATTTCCGTTTAAGTATAAAGCGCATTATAAATATTATATATTATTATTATTATTATGAAGGGCTTTGTTCCAAAAGGTCCATTTCCATACAAATTGAGTTAACGATATTAGTACATTAAAGGGAAATGAAACGCTGAAATTTCCGTTTGATATTACTGATAAGTGCAGAATTCCTGTTACTTCAAGTCGTATATTTCCTCTTGGGTATCACATACTATCACTTATAATGCAAATAATCAATGTTTTTTTAAAACCACTATCAAGTATCAACTGTTTTGACTGGGCACTGCAGGCTCCGCTGCCACGTTTTCCAACGGTTCTGTACGAAACGTCATCTGAGCGCATCTGAACGTGCACTAACAAAAACGGGTTATGTAACTGCTGTTGTTGAATCTGCTGCTATGTCAGTGGTTACGTAACCCGCTTTTGTTAATGCACGCTCAGATGACGTTTTGTAAGGAACCGTTGGAAAACGTGGCAGCCTCCAGTGCTCAGTCAAAGCAGTTGATAGGATAGTGGTTTCATAAACATTGATTTTTTCCATTATATGTGATACCCAAGAGGAAATATACGACTAGAGGTGACCGGAATTCTGCACTCATCAGTAACAACAATCCAAAATTTAAGCGGTTTCCTTCCTCTTTAATAAGCTACGTAGCTGTCTAGAAATCCAGATTTTAGGAAAAAGTACACGATAAAAATCTCGGAATGTTATAATTATTTCCTTATTCTCATAAAGGCATGTGTTCAAAATTATACCAAGAAATCTGCTTTTCTCCAAAGATGAAATAGTGGATTTAGTCCGTATCTTTCTCTTTAACAGATTTAGAGAAATCTTTTTTAAAATACATTTATCATAAATTGAATGATAATGAAAACAAAGCATTTGAAGTCAGCATGATATTAAATATTTGTTTGTATTTTTAATTCAACTATGACTAATATTTGATACGCAGCTAGTCTTACCGTTAGTCATGATCCAGTGGGATCCGTGTAACGTCCGGCTTCGGCTGTCCTCGTCGTCTGCGTGTTCGCTGTCGTTGGGGGCTTCGAGACGTCGCCGAACAAGTCGCTCGATCAGGTTCGAACCGTTTCCGGCCGGTTGCCGTGGCAACTCCAGGGGCGCGTGGTAATTACTATCGTTAATTTGTCCCTACATTGTTTGAAATGAACGAAAAGGGTTGTCAGACTATCGTCGCGATAAGTTGAACGAATTTTGACTTCAATTTGCATGTCACCTTCACTAATATCATGATTATTTTCCCTTTATTTTTTTAAACTTAAAACTGATCAATGAAAATTTCGGAAAAAATATGTATCCTTATAATGAACTGTATATCATCATTGTTTTTCATACCGGGTGACCCGAAAAACAGGCACCGTAAAAAGTTAAACAACTTTTGGAAAACTGTATTTTGTTTTCGTATTTGCCATTGTCCAATTGCTTCACATGCTCCATTTGTTTAAAGGCATATATGCGTGGGTTATTAGACGCGTGGATCCATCTTGCGCACTTTTACGCACGGTACGTAATCCCCATTGGCTCAGTTATAAGTAGCGATCGCAAACTGTCCCCACTTCCGAATACCCGAGTAAAAAATGCATTAAAAATAGTCGCGTTCGGAATGTTTGTACTAGTCGAATGGAGATCCATCAGAGATGTTTACGAGCGAAAATATCACGTAACACGCTTAACCGCAAATACTTCAAAGCGCCGCTGTTTGATGTCTTAGGTGACAGCGTGAGAAATTCTTGCTGCATGCAATTTCATAAGAAGGCCCGTGTTCAGATATTTCGAAGCACCGCTCTTCGATCGATCCAACACATATCGTGAGTTTACCTCGAGAAATTACGGTGGAGTCGAGTTGGAATTTGCTGACTACCCTTTATAATCCACGCATATATGCCTTTAAATAGTTATTCAACTTTTTGTGGGGCCTGTTTTTACCGGTCACCCTGTATCAAAAAATATTTCAAAATTACCAGAAGGTAGGTGACGAGGGACTCAAGTTGCTTCAGCCTGCCCCGATTTGATAAGTCTCCTGCTGGCAATTCAGGTTCAGCTATGAATTATGTAAAATAAAGTGTCTCAGATAAAAACACGACATTTAAAAGCGATCCATTAACCTTGTCAAATTCAACCAAAATCACTATCTTTCACACTACTTTTGTACCTTGTTGTATGACATAAAATGTTTTTTTTTATACTTCGCGAGAGTCCCACTATCTCCTCCCGGCTCATTAGAGATGTCTTCTGCTGTCAATTCAGGTTCAGCTATAAATTGTTCAGAGTGTCCCAGAAAAAAACCACGACATTTAAAGGGCAATGAAACCCAAGCAAAATGTTGCTTTCATAGTCTTGAGGAGATTAAGAGGAATAATCTCTGAAAGTCGGAGCATAATCGGGCAAGAAACAAGAAAACTACGGCTCTTTGAAGATGTCCATTCATTCCTATGGGGAACTCAAATTGGCAACGCAGTCGGATAAGTGTGTGGACAACTCCCCATATGATTTGTACACAAAAGTTCCCATTTTTACAGTTTTCTTCATAGTCACATTTTTTCATTCCCCCAACTCATGATATGTTATGTCTAAAAGCATTCTACAAAACATACGTTGAACTCGAACGAAGGGTAAACATACATTTTGAGAAAATTGAACAAAATTGAAATTTTGTGTACAAAATGTATGGGGAGTTGTCCACAACTTTGCCAGAGTGCGTTGCCAATTTGAGTCACTCAAAGAAATACATGGCTCTTTTCAAAGAGCCATAGTTTTCTTATTTCTTGACCGATTGTGCTAACATTTTCAAGGACTATTCATTTTATTTAGTGTCGTATAGTGCATACAACAATTCGTCTGGATTTCATTGTCCATTAAAAGTGATCCAAATTACCTTTGTCAAATTCAACCAAAATCATAGGAACTTTTACACTACTTTTGTAACTTGTATATGTTGTTTGACATAATATAGTAACATAATTAGCTTAAAGGGGTAGTTGAGTTTTGGTAAGGCTGAACTTTAGTAGCCAAAACCTGCACAGTAACATTATAAAATAATAGTTATAACTCCACCATGCTAGAAAGGTATACACAATTACAAAAGACTTAGTAAAAAGCCTGTTATCATTCAAAAAGAGCCATTAAAACACAAGAGGGCGCTTTTTAAAAAGGCATTGGTTTCAACCATTTTTCATACAAAATTATGCATGTGATGTTTTATTGATATAATGATTAAATAGCGAGATCATAAACAACTATTTAAAAAACGCTTTTGAAAATGTTTGAAAAAGTGCAAGCATTTTTTTATTTTTTTTCTAAAAATCATCTAATTATTTGGGCCCCAAATAATTATAAGATCAGATATATTTATTGATATTTCAGCCGTTTCTGGGTCGATTTTGACCAAATAAAGTTTATTCTGCCATTCAAATTGCATGTTCTCTCAAATTCGACACTCAGTTTTTCATTACCTCACAAAAACATTGTGATGTGCAGCGCCCTCTCTACCAAAACTAAACTACCCCTTTAAAATGGGTTTTGATACTTAGCGAGAGTCCCACTCTCTCTTCCTGGCTTTCATCATTCGAGAAGTATTCTGCTGCCAATCAGTTTCAGCTATAAATTATACCGAGTGTCCCATGAAAGATCAAAATCGAAATTCTGGCAAAAAATAAATTGGCCTTATACTGATGCCGACAGAGTATTGGACTGAATCTGTCGCTAAAAGTGATTTTGTCTTTTTAAAAATCCTGATTATTAGTGAGAAAATGAAAGGTTGTTGGTTGGCTATTTTTTTTTGTACAGACACGTTAATCAATCAATAAACCAATAATGATCATTTACGTCTGGGACAGCACTTTATCGTCACCATCCTATAGACGCGGCAACCTGGGTTCGAACCCTGGCCGATTAGTGCGAAGTGTGGAACACTGACCAGATCGTCTCTTCACGTTTGTCACTCGGAAATCTATGCCGTTTTTTCTTCTTTGTATTAATAGATGAAGTTGAAAGATAATAGGCATATCAGTATAGCCCAGAATTCGTAAATCGTATTTTGTTCGTACCTCTATAATTATTATTTATATATGTTACCTACCTGGTTGCGCCGTGGGTTGCGCAGATGATGTCGATGCGCATACAACGAGGCAAGCCGCGGTCGCAACGATGTAGAGATAAATTGAACCCATTATTCAATGCAGTGAGGAAAACAATTATGCCAAAAGAACAACTAACAAAGGGTTGAATTATGACCTCTGTCCTTTCAAAGAGGTGCAAGCAAATTGAATAATTCTAGAAGTAGAGCGAGCAATTTGTCGAACAATAGTTTCTACGAAGACAAAATTGTATGTGCGTGCCAACTGATCTGCCGATACGATTTGCACACGCAATGCTTTATCAATTACACATGCTTCATCAATCTTTATAGTCTCATATCCTGATAAAATAAAGATCTATTCCAATTAACTCCTCAAATTAATACACATACCTTGGAACAACAATGCCCCGCCCAATCTGACGTCATCATCTAAAGCACCAATCGGATTGTAGATGCGACCGACAAAGTTTCCAATTTAAGTGGTGTAGCTACGAGGGGGGGGGGGGGGGGGGGGGTGGGGGGGGGGCACGTTCAACAAATGATTTAACAATGTCAAACATTTGGATGAACAATCTTAAACAGGGAACAGTCTCCGGATGATTGTATCATGTAATTTATACCGGAAATAAATAAATAAATAAAGAGTGTCTCCTCGCCAGCGCCCACCCCCCTACCCATACACACATACATACACCTTACACAGACACACACAGACACACACACACACACACACACACACACACACTTTTTTCAAAACACACACACACACACACACACACACACACACACACGCACACACACACACACACAAACACACGCACACACACACAAACCAATCAGTATACATGGGGATGACTACTCTGGACACT
The DNA here is from genome assembly GCA_037951105.1 of Echinarachnius parma. Lineage (NCBI taxonomy): Eukaryota > Metazoa > Echinodermata > Echinoidea > Clypeasteroida > Echinarachniidae > Echinarachnius > Echinarachnius parma. The sequence goes on along the minus strand of JBAMJV010008936.1, from coordinate 26,200 downwards.
GGATTGAGAGAAAACAAGGTTTGCACACGGCACAACACAAAGCGCATGCGTGGAAGGAGCTAGTCTGATTTATTTTCTTCTATTCCATCGATATCGATGATCTATACACGTGAGTTTGCCCACCACACCAAATTTATGTTACCACCCACCCCAATACTTTGTGGGCTATTACCTGTTTTAATTTCTTAAAAAAACATATTACATAATCATATGCCTATATTAATTGTCACCTCATTATTTGCTTATTGTAAGTCATTAAACCACATCGTGTTTGTTTATGTATTTGTTTGTTTGCTTGTGTGTGTGTGTGTATTTGTTTGTTTGGGCGTGTGCTTGTTTGTGTGTGTGTGTGTGTGTGTGTTTGTTTGTTTGTGTCCTTGTTTGTTCTTTTTTATTTTGTTTTTATTTCTGTTATAAAAATGAATACATGAGTAATTCAAATATAACAAAACGCAACTTAATGATATTAAACCTAGTGAAAATTAAAGAAAAATAACAAATTCACATTCAGTATAATTATGATAAGTTTATATTGTACACTAAATCATTACTGGATAATATAAGGGGAAATGGTTCCAGGCCCGTTTCATAAAGCACTTGCAATTGTTGTAAGTGTCCAATTATTGTAACTTTTAGGTCAACAGCCAATCAGCATGGGGCATTTCAGCTGTTGCCATGGTTAATACTTGGACACTTATATACAACAATTGCAAGTGTTTTATGAAACGGGGCAAAGCCCATATTCAACCTCAACGTTGTGGTGCAGCTATAGTCAGTGCATGCGTAGCGTGGTAGGACTGATGGGGGGGGGGGGGGGGGCACGCAACATTATTGGGGGGGCAATTATTTCTTTGTTTTTACAAAAAAAATTGTCCCCTTATGTTTCCTATTGTTTTAAAAATGCCCCCCGGCTATAGAAATACAAATATGGTTGATTGAAAGCAGAGAGAGAGCGAGAGAATAATTATGAATATAAATAATAAACTAATGGAATTATGTACAATATTAATAACCAAAATGTAACCGCAATTCTACAAATCAGAAGTATACTAAATAAATATCAATTATCAAATGACATCTGGAATGCATGTGAAGATTGCAGCCCCTCTCCCATCTATATAGCCAGTGATTTCAGAGTAATATGGTTGAGAGAACGTTTTTGGTGACATTCCCTTTGAAGTTTGAAGCCCGTCATTCATACATGAACAGGACTTTACAAATGAGGAATTTCACATTCGAATGATTCGACCATGTTTTTCCGCCTATAACTTCCTTCAAGTGATAGTTTTTCAATATTACTTTCATTTTACTTCCTGATATAGGTTTATAATCACCGTTATATATTATTTTAATAAATAATATATAAAGGTAGACCTAGTTTCTTGTTCCTGGTTCACTGAGGTTATGCATTCAAACTTAAAGGGATAGTTGAGTATTGGTCAAACTTAACTTTAGTAACAAAAACCTGCACCATTACGGTACAAAGTAATAGTTATAATTTCACCATGCTCGAAAAGTATACACAATTACAAACGACTAAGTAAAACCCATGTTATCATTAAAAAAGAGCCGTTACAACTCAAGAGGGCGCTATTTAAAAAAATCACTGGTTTTAGCCATTTTTCATACAAAATTGTGCATTTAATGTTTTGTTAAAAGAATGATTCAATAGAGATATCATCAACGACTTTTTAAAAACCTATTCAGATTTGTTTCCAAGTAGTCTTTAAGCATTTTTAATTTTTTGTCTAAAAAGTCTAAATATCCCCTGGTGATTGCCGGTGAAGAATCATTTGAATAAAAATATACTTATGGATATTTCAGCCGTTTCTGAACCGATTTTGATCAAATAAAGTTTATTCTGTCATTGAAATTGTGTGTTCTTTCAAATTTGACAGTCAGTTTTTCATTATCTCACAAAAAATATCGGGGGGGCACTTAGGGAAATACCAATACTCAATGGTACCTCTAAACAAAGGGTAAAAAGTAAGGCCATTGTTCGTCTTTATAATTTTTGTAATCTTTATAATCTTTGTAATTGATATTTTGTAGCTTCAATTACTCTTCGAGTGTGATAATAGCTTTACGGGGGTTCATGTAACATTGATTATGATTTCAGTAACTCTGTTTTTGACGAATTATTTCAAATCTATAATTCTTCTCCGACTTTGAATACGGCTTTACGGAGAAGTTGTTTTTCGCGATCTAGGATTACTGAGTAAATTTATTTGTTTGTGTTGTGTTTAATTCATTTTATGATTTAATTTCATAAATTAAAATATGACAATTCAAAATAAAACGATAGTTTCTTACTCTTTAATTTATAATCAGTCTTAGTGGGCGGCATTCTACTAAATTTATCAACTTAGGCTGGACTAAAAGGACAGAAATGACCACTAACCAGTAAAAATCATTCCACCCCAGTGAAATTTGACAAGCACATCGATTGTTGTCATGTACCACCAGAACTAAAGGGATTGACTGGATAATGACTGGAAAATGGTTTAACTGGTTACCGGTAGTCTTTGTCTTTTTTTTAGGCCGCTCTCAAGTTGAGTAACTGATGATAATTTGGGCAAATATGACATAAAGTTGGACCTAACAATTATAGAAAGCCAGCATATCTGTATTTGTATAATTGTTGAAACAGTCATATATTAAATGTAGTGTTGAGTATTGGTATTTCCCGAAGTGCCACCCGATTTTATTTGTGAGATAATGAGAAACTGACTGTCAAATTCGAAAGAACATACAATTTTAATGACAGAATAAACTTTATTTGATCAAAATCGGTTCAGAAACGGCTGAAATATCCATAAATATATTTTTATTCAAAATGTTCTTCACCGGCAATCACCGGGCGATATTTAGACTTTTTAGAAAAATTTCAAAAAATGCTCGAAGACTACTTTGAAAAAAATCAGAATAGGTTTTTAAAAAGTCGTTGATGATATCTCTATTGAATCATTATTTTAACAAACATTAAATGCACAATTTTGTATGAAAGAGGGCTAAAAACCAATGATTTTTTTAATAGCGCCCTCTTGAGTTGTAACGGCTCTTTTTGAATGATAACAGGGGTTTTACTTAGTCGTTTGTAATTGTGTATACTTTTCGAGCATGGTGAAGTTATAACTATTAATTTGTACCGTAATGGTGCAGGTTTTGGTTACTTAAGTTAAGTTTGACCAATACTCAACTATCCCTTTAAAGGCATACATTTTAAAAATAAAAATCAGTAGGCTAATAGTTGTTATTATCAAGGCATAGACATTATTTGCTAAAGGTCTCAAATAACAGTGCATATTTTTGCTTTTGAATATGTTTTATTGTAAGACTACAAATGGCCTATAAGTCCATAATGTTAAAGGGATAGTTGAGTTTTGGTAGAGAGGGCGCTACACAAAATTTGTTGTTGTTGAGATAATGAAAAACTGAGTGTCAAATTTGAAAGAGCATACAATTTTAATAGCAGAATATACTTGATTTGATCAAAATCGGTTCAGAAACGGCTGAAATATCCATAAACATAACTATTTGTAATAATTGTGTGGCCCAACAAGTATTCGATAATTTTGAACCAGCTGTTAAAATTCGTTTTAAAATGCTTCCTCTTTTCAAAAATTTTCAAAAGAGGTTTTTAAATAGTTGTTGATTATTCCTCTATCTTCTCACTATTTCAACAGAACATCACATGCACAATATTTTATTTAAAATGGTTTAAACAAATGCGTTTTTTGAAAGCGCCCTCTTTAATTTTTGTAATCCTCTTGAGCATGGTGGAGTTATAACTATTAGGTTATAATTAATGGCGCAGGTTTTGGGTACTAAAATTTAGTTTGACTAAAACTGTACTCTCTCTACCAGAACTCAAATATCCCTTTAAGTTCAACTTAGTATCTTTGTGAACACCCCCCTGAATATAATGTTCAATTATCATTGTGCCCACAACACACACGCACTCGCACGCACAGGCTACACTCATGAACTTTCATACACACGTACACATAAACACATTCATGAACTTTAATTCAGACGCAAACATGCATTTATTATTTTGAGTTTTTACAATCAGTATAAGTATAACTCCACGAAAATGAGGTTCAAGCCATAATTATTTTTTTCATGACATTTTAGTTTCATATAAGACAATAATCTCGCAACTTTTGAACTTTGGCTTGCAAAAGGTGGACATAGGATATCTAAATGAAACTTCTTGAGCGAGAAAAATCACAGGCCCGATGACAAAATTGATATTGATAAAATGATAATCTATTGATCTATTTAATATTCCGATAACATATTTGGCACATGCAATATCAACGAAAGTTTCAGTTATATAATATACAACTCCTGATAGGCTGTTGGGGCCCCATTTCATGAAACTTTTGTAATTGTTGTAAGTGTCCAATTATTGTAACTATTAGGTCAACAGCCAATCAGATTGCAGCATTTAAGTTGTTGCCATGGTATAGTTAAAATAATTGGACACTTATAACAATTGCAGAAGTTTTATGTAACGGGGCACTGGATTTTTAGTAAGTTCGGTGCTACAAATCATAATTATGACCGTGACGAAACTTGTCATTAAAATAACAGCAATTATTTGTTTGTATTAAAGAGACTGCAGCGTCGTCGCGTTTGAGGGCGCTTTTGAACATGATTCGAGGGAGGCGCCATGTTTGATACACGCACACACCGCGCGCTCTGTGGCTATTATACCAGAGAGTTGCGTGGGTTTCTATAACGAGTGAGTGCTGCGATCACGCACGTTCAATCCACCCGGTCCTGGATACATGCATGGCGGTGCCCTGTATACGCGTTCCCGAAAATGACAACGCAGTGACTTTAACATGTGACTTCAAATTTTTGCAATTTATATACAGCAATAATAATATGACTGCATGTCCACTGTTCTACAGCGATTAGCGAATGCGCCTTCAAGCGGTGGAGCGCTCGTTTCTTTTCACATAATTACGACATTAAGTTAGACTCACACGTGACCTATGTTGATCCTAATGATTCCCGATGTTACCGATGTTGTTCGAAAAGTTTCCGGGTGTTATACCCGAAGTGCTCCGATGTGTTCCGATATTATGTCGATTCGTACTAATATGAAACCATGCAGTTGAGAGATAGGGGTATATAGGGAGAGATCTGCTCGCATAATGTTATACAGGAGACGCAAATGAGACGGTAATGGGTTCATAGTAAAGGGGATGTAGGATTACTTCTGGAGATACCAGTTCAAATAGAGAAAGGTGACACGATCATGACCATGGTGAGGATGGGAGATTGGGAAAGGAGATAAGGTTCACTTAGGAACCGATTAAAATAGGTCGGGACATAAGGGGAGATGGAGATAAAGACACACATGACAGCAGTATACTGTAAGCAGGTAAGGGGAAAATACGTGTCAACCCAAATAAATATATTAGGTGTGCCCCCTAATCAGTCTGACCACACTACGCCACTGCAAGCGAGATATGGGTTCGCTTTTGGAGGGATAGGGTCAGGATACGTCGGAAGGGTTCATGAGGGATCTTGATATATCGGAATAGATCGGGACACATCGGGAGTGATCGGTATACATCGGAACGAATTGGGAGGGATCTGTATAATATCGGAAAGGATTGGGAAACACATCGGGAGGGATCTGACGCATCGGGATAGATCGGTTTAAGATGTGAAAGATAAAAGGATAGAGTGGAATGGAGAGGAGCAAATCGGAATAGATTGGGACACATCGTGAGGGGTCGGGATACGTCGGAAGGGCTCAGGATCTCAGATCTTGATATATCGGAATGGATCGGGACACATCGGGAGGGATCGGTATACATCGGAACGAATCGGGAGGATCTGTATAATATCGAAAATAATTCGGAAAAACATCGGGAGGGATCGGGATACGTTGAAAATGATCGGGATGGATCTGGATATATCGGAATGGATTGGGGAACATCAGGATACGTCGGGACGGATCGGAAGGGATCTGGATATATCGGAACGGATCGGTAGGGATCTGGATATTTCGGAATGGATCGATACAAAATATCGGGAGGAAGCGGGATACATCGGAACCATCGGAACGGATCAGGAGGATCAGGATCTAAATATATGTGGAATGGATCGGGACACATCAGGATCAACATAATTTCCACGTGTCAGATTAAGACTATTTTCAAATTGCTGGCCCGCTGGAGCTAATAGCAATATTGTCTAGATGGTACAAACAGCGCATGTCAACTCGTATCCATTGACGTACGGTCCACACTCTATCCCACCCCCGCTCATGCAGCGCACCTCAACCATGTAGAACCTCGCGCCGTCCTGGCTTCCAGTAGTGCCCGGCACGGCCTTGGCCTCCCGGTCCATGCAGATGAACTCGGACCTCTTCTGCGTGTACAGGCTCGACATGAGGTAGCCGCGATACTCCAGTCGCCATTTTGAGGACGGGCACTCGTTCCTGGCGGGAATCACGAGCTGAGTGAGCCGATTGGCGGGCGCCCGACACACGGCGCAGGCCGGTGTAGTGTCGTGCAGCTGGCCGAACGCGGGTGCCGTCGACGTTTCAAATTCGGACGAGTAGAGCAGGCTGCGGGTGGCGTGTGCCGAGGACTCGGTTTGGTCGTATATGGGTTCCAGAGGCATGCACAGAATGTTTGATCCGCCTCCAGCGTGCGAATAGTGTGACCCGGCAGCAGTTCCTGCGTACAGTAACGGAACGGGAGAAGTAAGAACCCGGGAAAGGGGGGGGGGGGGGGAGGGGGAGGGGCCGGGGTTCTCCCATATATTGGCAATGTGGGTATGTGCCGCTTCAAAGACCCCCTTTTTTCGGAGCCGACTGCCGCTCGTAAAATAATAGCCAGAAAGAATACCAACACTCCTTTCCAGGACTACCAACAGTCCTTTCTAGGACTACCACAGTTCTTTTTAGGACTATCCTAGAAAGAATACCAACAGTCCTTCTCAGGACTAACCAATCCTCTTTATACATGGTGCAACCGCAAACCACACGTATTACTGTTAATTCAATACAATTCCTGGGGAATTGTCGTCTTTATTTTTCCACAATTCATAAAAAGACACTACATATAATGTAAAGATGTACAAGAACAAAAACAGCAATATACACGGAGACTACAGAACATACAGAAAACAGGTTTAAGAAAAACGATGATTACATTAAGGCAATATGGATGTGGAGGGATCAGAAGAAGTTTTATAAAAACTTATGGGTATGATCCCTAGGGTATATAGTAATAAAAATCAAAGTTAAATAGAAAATCAATTTCGGTAAGTTTTACTTTATGCAATTGTCATGTTTAAAGTCAAACAATGCCAATGTTATACGATTCGGTGCTTTTTCGCTGATGAGCCGTTCAATTTAATCATTTATTTCGAATTTTTACAGGCTCCCATATAAAATCTGATGAACAAACGGGATTCTTGAAAATGGCAAACATGAACGTGCTTGACACGTGCTTGAAAGTACTACTTTAAAAAAATATCGAACTGATCGCGCAACTTAACTTCAAAATGAGTAAAAATGGGGCATATTTTTAAAGGGGTAAACAGATGGTAAGTGTTCAATAAGAAACCTTTACCGTTAATCTTTTGGGGTATAAATATGAATACTGTAGAAACAAATAAAACCGTCGTGTTTTCTATCTAAATGAAACATTTAGGGGGCACGGGCCACCAATACAAAACAAGCCAGGGAGCAATCTGAAGAGAAAAAAAAAACACATAAAGTGTGCCCTCCCCCCCCCCCCCCCCCCCCCCCAATAATTTGAGTGCCCCCAATCGGTCCGACCATGCTACGCCACTGTGTAGTGGGGGGAAAGAGTTACATGGAACACTTGCCTGTATAAACTAGTTCCGATCCATTCCGACAGTCGGGTCTTCCCCAGTGTGTGTAGACAGTTCCTCCTGTGAAAGAAAATACATAAATATACATATACTGGTACATTAACGGCAATTATGTTGGTTTGAATGCTATCTAGGGAGTGGAGAGAGTGCACGTCATTATTCTCTATTTATTGGGATAAGTCGATGGCCGAGGTAATAATATAAGCCCTCTGGGAGAACAGTGAAACACCATAGATACCTGGATATTCAAAACTGTATAATTATGAAGGGCTTTGGAAAAGGTGCTAAATCCACTTTCCATACAAATTGAGTTAACGATATCAGTACATTAAAGGGAAATGAAACGCTGAAATGTCCGCTTGTTGTTACTGATAAGTGCAGAATTCCTGTCACTTCAAGTCGTCAAGTTTTCTCTTGGCTATCGCTAGTAATAATGGAAATAATCAATGTTTTTTTAAAACCACTATTAACTGTTTTGACTGGGCTCTGGAGGCTCCGCTGCCACGTTTCCCAACGGTTCTGTACGAAACGTCATCTGAGCGCATCTGAGCGTGCACTAACAAAAACGGGTTATGTAACTGCTGTTGTTGAATCTGCTGCTATGTCAGTGGTTACGTAACCCGCTTTTGTTAATGCACGCTCAGATGACGTTTTGTAAGGAACCGTTGGAAAACGTGGCAGCCTCCAGTGCTCAGTCAAAGCAGTTGATAGGATAGTGGTTTCATAAACATTGATTATTTCCATTATATGTGATACCCAAGAGGAAATATACGACTAGAGGTGACCGGAATTCTGTACTCATCAGTAACAACAATCCAAAATTTAAGCGGTTTCCTTCCTCTTTAATAAGCTACGTAGCTGTCTGGAAATCCAGATTTTAGGAAAAAGTACACGATAAAAATCTCGGAATGTTATAATTATTTCCTTATTCTCATAAAGGCATGTGTTCAAAATTATACAAAGAAATCTGCTTTTCTCCAAAGATGAAATTGTGGATTTAGTCCGTATCTTTCTCTTTAACAGATTGAGAGAAATCTTTTTAAAAATACATTTATCATAAATTGAATGATAATGATAACAAAGCATTTGAAGTCAGCATGATAATAAATAATTTGTTGTATTTTTCATTCAACTATGACTAATATTTGAAAACCTCTTTGAGGTGAAAAGGTATTTTTATTTGTTTGTATAATATCTAGCAATAGAATGAGAATACATTTCGTCGGGATTTGTTTTCCAATGCTCTCTTATACGACATCAATGAATTCCCTGCTTTATTACTATATTTATTTATTATTACATAATTTATTATTATTATCAATTATGTATTACCATCAGTCGTGATCCAGTGGGAACCGTGTAACGTCCTGCTTCGGCTGTCGTCGTCATCATCGTCTGCGTGTTCGCTGTCGTTCGTGAGCGCCGCCGGTGGTCGAGCGCCACCACTGGGGGCTTCGCGACTTCGCCGGACAAGTCGCTCGATCAGGTTCAATCCGTTTCCGGTTGCCGGTTGCCGTGGTAACTCCAGGGGCGCGTGATTACCATCGTTACGTTGTCCCTACATGTTTGAAATGAACGAAATTATTGTCAAGACTATCGTCAATACCCGAACGGATAACTTCCATAAATGACACAGAAGCGTTCAAACGCGTACTGCAGAATCATCTGCAGCTGGTATAAGCAACCGTCCTGCCTTATACGTTCTGAGTGATGCTCAAGTTGAGCTTATTGATCAGAGTTATATATCCATATCCAGATCCAGATGCTTAGTTGGACGACTGGTTGATTTTAATTTGCATGTCACTGTCACGGGTATTATGACTATTTTCTGCTAACATTGTCAAAAATCAAAACAACTCTAGCGGTTCCCACACACCACTTTCGTATTCCTACAGGATTTAAAGAAGTTTTCCCACTTTTGATTATGTTATTTACACAATGAGCCAGAATTTAATGCTAATACCAACATTCCAACATTTAGCCTGTGAGCAAGGGACGAACATCATCTAAAGTCACTCGTGGTACGGGCTAATTCCATTCACCACGCGTAAGCATGGAGGCTACCATTATATTTTTCGAAACCCGGATTTTGAATTGTTCGCGCTAAAATGTGACGTCAATCCCCAGCAAATAATAATCTCCAGGGGTCCTCCACCTCTTTTTGTTAGCTTTCACAGCTCGCAGGGTTTACGCCCAAACAAAGGGCGAAACGTGAGCCAACGAAAAGAGGCGGAGGTTAATATTGTTCACAATTTACATAATTAGCGCAAACAATTCAAAATCCGGGTTTCAAAAAAATATAATGGCAGCCTCCATGTTGTACTCGATGGGTGGGGGAAACGTCCCCTTTAAAGATTGTGTCTTTTTTTTGCAAGACATCTTCAAGTTCAGTAAAAACATCCCATAAACCACAACGATAATATATATACATACATCATGTTGTTGGTGACGTTTTAAAGTTCACAGTGATAATCACATTATTCACAGTGATAAAGAATTGAAATGATGCAATAAAAACCAATCGCGTTTGTAGTCTAATTTTCAGGCTCATGTATATTTATCGTGGATATTCGTATTATCCTTCACCAATTTAAAAGAAAAATCAACACGTTGCATCACAAACATGATATAATCACTTTGATTATGCTTAACCAAAATAATTAAATATTTGGTTTGTAAACATCAAGTACAAACGCGAAATACTGTAAAGGCTCTGCAGATACTACTACTAGACTAATTAAACGGTCGCAGAGATCGTTAATCACTTCGAGCTCTAAAATCAATATAATTTCACTAAAAGATATTTTCCAGTCCCAGAATATGTCTTTAATTATATTTTCTTCACATAAGACAGTAACTTTATGATCTCGCGATTTTTTAAATATGGCTTGCAAAAGGAAAATAGGCAGTATCTTGAAATCGAAATTGAACTAACACTAAAAATCATGAATAAACATTTCAATTGATTTGTTAGATCTTTTACTTAAAAATTATATAGCCTATTATGCATATCATTGTTTTGTTTATATACCGGGTGACCCGAAAATACGGGCCCCCAAAAAAAGTTGAATAACTTAAATTGGAAATTTACTCTGTATTGTTTTCGTATTTGTAGCCCAATTGCTTCACATGCTTCACATGCTTCACTTTTATTCAAAGTTATTCAACTTTTTGTGGGGCCTGTGTTTTCCCGGTCACCCTGTATCAACAAATATTTCTAAATTACCAGAAGGTAGGTGACGAGGGACTCAAGTTGACTCAGCCTGCCGCGATACTCGGCGAGAGTTTCCACAATCTTTTCCCGGCTTTCATCTTTCGATAATTCTTCTGCTGCCACATCAGGTTCAGCTATGAATGAGACAGAGTGTCCAAGAAAAGAAAAAAACCCGATTTTAAAAGTGATCCAATAACTTTGACATAATTATAAAAACAAAACAAATAATTTGGAACTTTCACATTTTCCTTTGTTTGTATTGTAACAGAAGAATGAAATGGATGGCAGTGGCGGATCCACGGGGGGGGGGGGGGGGCTAGGGGGTTTAACCCCCCCCCCCCCCCCCCCCCACCCTTGGGCTGCCAAGTGAAAATGTATCAGTGAAAAAAAGTGAGAAAAAAAATCACTTACGGGGGTTCAAAATAGCAAAAAGAAATCGCCGCTTCGCGGCTCATGGACGATGCTCCGCATCGTCATTGGGTCAACCCCCCCCTTAGCAAAAAGCTAGATCCGCCCCTGGATGTTGATACTCGGCGAGAGTTTCCGTCATCTCTTCCCGGCTTTTAAGCATTCGAAAAGTCTTCTGCTGCCAAACCAGGTTCAGCTTTAAATTATTCAGAGTGTCCCAGGAATTGTTTTTTTTTTTAAAGTGATCCATTAACTTTGTCAAATTCAACCAAAATCACTTAAGGAACTTTCACACTACTTTTGTACCTTGTTGTTTGACAATAATATGTTAACATGACGATACTTAGCGAGAGTCCCATTATCTCTTCATGGCTTTCATAAGTTTCATCATTCGAGAAGTCTTTTGCTGCCAATTCAGGTTCAGATAAAATTATAGAGAGTGTCCCATGAAAGACCAAAATCGAAATTCTGGCCAAAAATATACTGACGCCGACAAAGAATCGGACTGAAACTGTCGCTAAAAGTGGTTTTGTCTTTTTAAAAATCCTGATTATTAGTGAGAAAATGAAATGGTTGTTTGTTGGCTATTTCTTTTTTTACAGACACGCTAATCAATCAATAAATCAATAATGATTGTTTACGTCTGGGACAGCACATTATCGTCTCCATCCGATAGACGCGGCAACCTGGGTTCAAACCCGGGCCGATTTTCTTTTTAATAATAGATGAAGTTGAAAGATAATAGGCCAGAATTAGTAAATCGTATTTTGTTCGTACCTCTATATTAGGCCCGTTCTCACTGGCTTAATTAGCGCGATTTGCATCGCGATCAGAATTTCGAAATTATTTGCTCGCGTTCACACTGGCTTATTTAGTGCGATTTGCATCGCGATCAGAATTTCGAAATTATTTTTCTGTTGACCGTTCACACACGCAGCGCACGCCAAATAATCACGATAAATCCAAATAATCGCGATGATTTCTGAAAAATCGCAAAACTTATCGTGATTTGCATCGCGATCCTCATCGCGATTATTTTCAAAATTGTATGTCCACACGGCAACAAATTTCGAAATTTGGATCGCGATGCAAATTTCGAAATTTGCATCGCGATTATTTGCGCCAGTGAGAACGGGCCTAATATTTATATGTTACCTACCTGGTTGCGCCGGGGTTTGCGCAGATGATGTCGATGCGCATACGAGGCAAGCCGCGGTCGCAACGATGTAGTAGAAATAAATTGAGCCCATTATTCAATGCAGTAAGGTAACAATTGATGCAAAAAGAGCGACACACAAATGGTGAATTATGATGTCTGTCCTTTCAAAGAGGTGAAAGCAAATTTAATAATTCTAGAAGTAGAGCGAGCAAGTCGAACAATAGTTTCTACGAGGACAAAATGGTATGTGCGTGCCAACTGATCTGCTGATACGATGAAAACAATTGTGTGACGCAGTTCCACGAATATTTGCACACGCAATGCTTTATCAATCTTAGTCCGATATCCTGATAATATAAAGATCTATTCCAATTAACTCTTCAAATTAATACATATACCATGGACAATGCCCCGCCCAATCTGACGTCTTCATCTAAAGCACCAATCGGATTGTAGATGCGACCGACAAAGTTTCCAATTTAATTACTGACCAAGAAAGTGGTGTAGCTACGAGGGGTGGGGGGGGGGGGGGGGGGGGCACGTTCCCCAAATGATTTAACAATGTAAAACATTTGGATGAACAATCTGAAAAAGGGAACAAAGAGTGTCTCCTCGCCAGCCCCCACCCCCTACCCACACACACACATACATGCACCTTACACACACACACACATACACACACACACACACACACACACACGCACGCACGCACACACACACACACACACACAAACCAATACATACCAATACATAGCAGGGATGACTACTCCACTGGATTGAGAGAAAACAAGGTTTGCACACGGCACAACACAAAGCGCATGCGTGGAAGGAGCTAGTCTGATTTACACGTGAGTTTGCCCACCACACCAAAATGTATGGCACTACCCACCCCAATACTTTGTGGGCCATTCCCTGTTTTAATTGGTTAAAAAAACATACTACATAATCATATATGCCTTATATTCATTGTCACCTCATTATTTGTTTATTGTAAGTCATTAAACCACATCGTGTTAATGTTTATGCATTTGTTTGTTTGCTTGTGTGTGTGTGTGTGTGTGTGTGTTTGTTTGTTTGTTTGTGTGTGTGTTTGTTTGTTTGTGTCCTTGTTTGTACTTTTTTGTTTGTTTATATGTTTGTTTGTTTTATTTCTGTTATAAAAATGAATACATGAGTAATTCAAATATAACAAAACTCAACTTAATGATATTACACAGTGAAAAAAAGATAAATAACGAATTCACATTCAGTATAATTAACATATTGTACATTGATTCCTAACTGGATAATAAAAGGGGGAAATGAAAGAAATAGAGACCAGAAAGCCCATATGCAACCTCACCGTTGTGGTGCAGCTATAGTCGTAGCGTGGTCGGACTGATGTGGGGGGGGGGGGGGGGGGGGCACGCAACATTATTGGGGGGGGGGGGGGCACACATTATTTCTTTCTTTGTTTTTACAAAATAATATGTCCCTTATGTTTCCTATTGTTTTTTAATTTATTGGGTGGGGCACGTCCCCCCCCCCCCCCAATGCCCCCGGCTATAGTCTTCCCATGTGACCAAATAAAAGTATGGTTGATTAAAAGTAGAGAGACAATAATAATGAATATAAATAATAACCTAATGGAATTATGTACAATGTAAATAACCAAAATGTAACCGTAATTCTACAAATCAGAATTATACGAAATAAATATCAATTATCAATTGACATCTGGAATGCATGTGAAGATTGCAGTCCCCTCCCCCATCTATACAGCCAGTGATTTCAGAGTAATTTATATGGTTTAAAGAAGGTTTTTGGTGACATTCCCTTTGAAGCCCGTCATTCATGCATGAACAGGACTTAACAAATAAGGAATTTCACATTCGAATGATTCGACCATGTTTTTTCCGCCTATAACTTCCTTCAAGTGATAGTTTTTCAATATTACTTTCATTTTACTTCCTGATATAGGTTTATTATCACCTTGTTATATTTAATAAATAATATATAAAGGTAGAACTAGAACTAGAAGGGTAAAAAGTAAGGCCATTGTTCTTCTTTATAATTTTTGTAATCTTTGTAATTTTGTAATCTTTGTAATTGATATTTTGTAGAGCTCAATTTCTCTTCGAGTTTGATAACAGCTTTACGGGGGTTCGTGTAACATTGATTATGATTTCAGTAACTCTGTTTTTGACGAATTATTTCAAATCTATAATTCTTCTCCGACTTTGAATACGGCTTTACGGAGAAGTTGTTTTTCGCGATCTAGGATTACTGAGTAAATTTATTTGTTTGTGTTGGGTTTAATTCATTTTATGATTTAATTTCATAAATTAAAATATGACAATTCAAAATAAAACGATAGTTTCTTACTCTTTAATTTATAATCAGTCTTAGTGGGCGGCATTCTACTAAATTTATCAACTTAGGCTGGACTAAAAGGACAGAAATGACCACTAACCAGTAAAAATCATTCCACCCCAGTGAAATTTGACAAGCACATCGATTGTTGTCATGTACCACCAGAACTAAAGGGATTGACTGGATAATGACTGGAAAATGGTTTAACTGGTTACCGGTAGTCTTTGTCTTTTTTAGGCCGCTCTCAAGTTGAGTAACTGATGATAATTTGGGCAAATATGACATAAAGTTGGACCTAACAATTATAGAAAGCCAGCATATCTTTATTTGTATAATTGTTGAAACAGTCATATATTAAAGGTAGTGTTGAGTATTGGTATTTCCCGAAGTGCAACCCGATTTTGTTTGTGAGATAATGAGAAACTGAATGTCAAATTCGAAAGAACATACAATCTTAATGACAGAATAAACTTTATTTGATCAAAATCGGTTCAGAAACGGCTGAAATATCCATAAATATATGTTTTATTCAAAATGTTCTTCACCGGCAATCACCGGGCGATATTTAGACTTTTTAGAAAAATTTCAAAAAATGCTCGAAGACTACTTTGAAAAAAATCAGAATAGGTTTTTAAAAAGTCGTTGATGATATATCTATTGAATCATTATTTTATTTTAAATGCACAATTTTGTATGAAAAAAGGCTAAAACCAAGTTTTGTTTTTAAAAAGCGCCCTCTTGAGTTGTAACGGCTCTTTTTGAATGATAACAGGGGTTTTACTAAGTCGTTTGTAATTGTGTATACTTTTTGAGCATGGTGAAGTTATAATTATTACTTTGTACCGTAATGGTGCAGGTTTTGGTTTTGGTTTGACCAATACTCAACTATCCCTTAAAGGCATACATTTTAAAAATAAAAATCAGCAGGCTAATAGTTGTTATCATCAAGGCATAGAAATTATTTGCTAAAGGTCTCAAATAACAGTGCATATTTTTGCTTTTGAATATGTTTTATTGTAAGACTACAAATGACCTACAAGTCCATAATGTTAAAGGGATAGTTGAGTTTTGGTAGAGAGGGCGCTACACAAAATCATTTTTTTTGTGAGATAATGAAAAATTGAGTGTCAAATTTGAAAGAGCATACAATTTTAATGGCAGAATATACTTGATTTGATCAAAATCGGTTCAGAAACGGCTGAAATATCCATAAACATAACCATTAATGTGGGGCCCCACAAGTATTCGATAATTTTGAACTAGCTGTTATAATTCGTTTTAAAATGCTTCCTCTTTTCACAAATGTTCAAAAGAGGGTTTTAGATAGTTGTTGATTATTCCTCTATCTAATCACTATTTGAACAGAACATCACATGCACAATATTTTATTTAAAATGGTTTAAACAAATGCGTTTTTTGAAAGCGCCCTCTTTAATTGTTTGTAATCCTCTTGAGCATGGTGGAGTTATAACTATTAGTTTATAATGTAATGGTGCAGGTTTTGGTTACTAAAATTCAGTTTGACTAAAACTGTACTCTCTCTACCAGAACTCAAATATCCCTTTAAGTTCAACTTAGTATCTTTGTGAAACACCCCCCTGAAGATAATGTTCAATTATCATTGTGCCCACAACACACACGCACTCACACGCATAGGCTACACTCATGAACTTTCATACACACGTACACATAAACACAGACATGAACTTTAATTCAGACGCAAACATGCATTTATTATTTTGAGTTTTTACAATCAGTATAAGTATAACTCCACGAAAATGAGGTTTCAAGCCATAATTATTTTTTTCATGACATTTTAGTTTCATATAAGACAATAATCTCGCAACTTTTGAACTTTGGCTTGCAAAAGGTGGACATAGGATATCTAAATGAAACTTCTTGAGCGAGAAAAATCACAGGCCCGATGACAAAATTGATATTGATAAATGATAATCTATTGATCTATTTAATATTCCGATAACATATTTGGCACAAGCAATATCAACGAAAGTTTCAGTTATATACATGTAATATACAACTCCTGATTGGCTGTTGGGGCCCCATTTCATGAAACCTTTGCAATTGTTGTAAGTGTCCAATTATTGTAACTTTTAGGTCAACAGCCAATCAGATTGCAGCATTTCAGTTGTTGCCATGGTATAGTTAAAATAATTTGACACTTACCACAACTGCAGAAGTTATGTAACGGGGCACTGGATTTTTAGTAAGTTCAGCGCTATAAATCATTATATGACCATGGTGAGATTTGTCATTAAAATAACAGCATTATTTGTTTGTATTAAAGAGACTGCGTCGTCGCGTTTGAGAGCGCTTTTGAACATGATTCGAGGGAGGCGCCATGTTTGATACACACACACCGCGCGCTCTGTGGCTATTACACCAGCGAGTTGCGTGATTTATAAATACACAATTACGAGTGAGTGCTGCGATCACGCACGATTCGATCCACCCGGTCCTGGATACATGCATGGCGGTGCCCTGTACGCGTTCTCGAAAATGACAACGCAGTGACTTTAACATGTGACTTCTAAATAATGCAATATATACAGCAATAATAATATGACTGTCCACTGTTCTACAGCGATTAGCGAATGCGCCTTTAAGCGGTGGAGCGCTCGTTTCTTTTCACATAATTATGACTTTAAGTTAGACGCACACGTGATCTATGTTGATCCTAATGATCCCCGATGTTACCGATGTTGTTCGAAAAGTTTCCGGATGTTATACCCGAAGTGCCCCGATGTGTTCCGATATATTATTATGTCGATTCGTGCTAATACATAGGAGACCAGTTGAGGGATAAGGGCATATAGGGAGAGATCTATTCACATTTATATACAGGAGACGCGGGGGAGACGGTTATGTGTTCATGAAGGGGATGTAGGATTACATCTGGAGATACCAGTTCAAATAGGGAAAGCGTACGACACGATCATGACCATGTTAAGGATGGGAGATTGGGAAATGAGATAAGGTTCACTTAGAACCGATTAAGATAGGTCGGGACATATGGGGATAGATTCGTGGAGATAAAGATAAACATGACAGCAGTATGGCGTAACAACATAATAAAGGGGAAAATACGTGTCAACCCAAATGAATATAATTATTAGGTGCGCCCCCTAATCATTCTGACCACACTATGCCACTGCATAGGGATAGGTTGGAATGGATTGGGACACATCGGGAGGGATCGGGACGCATTAGCCGGGATAGATCGGTTCAAGATGGGAGAGATAGAGGGAAACGGTGGAATAGAGAGTGGCACGTCGGAATGGATTGGGACACATCGGGAAGGGTTGGGATACGTCGGATGGTTTCAGGAGGGATCTTGATGTGTCGGAATGGATCGGGACACATCGGGAGGGATCGGTATACATCGGAATGGATCGGGAGGGATCTGTATAATATCGGAATGGATTGGGACACATGTATCGGGAGGGATTAGGATACGTCGGAAATTGTCAGGTATCTGAATATATCGGAATGGATTGGGAAAGATCGGGATACGTCGGGACGGATCGGGAGGGATCCGGATATATGGGAATGGATCGGGACACATCAGGATCAAAGTTGTATTAAACGTGTCAGAATTATTTCAAATTGGTAATAGAAATACAGGATCTAGATGGTGCACACAGCGCATGTCAGCTCGTATCCATTGACGTACGGTCCACAATCTATCCCACCCCCGCTCTGGCAGCGCACCTCAACCATGTAGAACTTCGCGCCTTCCTGGTTTCCAGTAGTGCCCGGCACGGCCTCGGCCTCCCGATCCATACAGATGAACTCGGACCTCTTACCCGTGTACAGGCTCGACATGAGGTAGCCGCGGTACTCCAGTCGCCATTTTGAGGACGGGCACTCGTTCCTGGCGGGAATCACGAGCTTAGTAAGCCGATTGGCGGGCGCGCGACACACGGCGCATGCCGGTGTGGTGTCGTGAAGCCCGCCGAACGCGGGCGCCGTCGACGTTTCAAATTCGGACGAGTAGAGCAGGCTGCGGGTGGCGTGTGACGAGGACTCGGTTTGGTCGTAGATAGGTACCATAGGCATGCACAGAATGTTGGATCCGCCTCCAGTATGCGAAAAGTATGACCCGGCAGTAGTTCCTGCGTACAGTAAGGGAATGGGTGAAGTAAGGTTATGCAAGTAGTAGTTGGTGTATCAAAGGTTGTTGCTGTTGGTAAATATTGTATGGGACTTAAAGGGCAATGCAACTCAAGAATAGAGTTTATCTTACTTTATACATCGTAATATACCTGTTTATTATATGTAACATTACTCCGACTCAGATTTCTGCTTTGGAAGAAATATGAAGAAGAAAAAAACTCTATCGGGTATCCTACCCCTCTTCACGCGAACACTGATCTACAAGTATTCTAACAATGGTTTGAATGGGTGCTATTGAAATTCATTAGTGCATGTAGTCCGGGCAAACCTAATAATGGCGGCCTCCAGCGTTCGCGTGAAGAGGGGTATACCCGATAGAGTTTTTTTTCTTCATATTTCTTCCAAAGCAGAAATCTGAGTCGGAGTAATGTTACCTATAATAAACAGGTATATTACGATGTATAAAGTAGGATAAACTCTATTCTTGAGTTGCATTGCCCTTTAATATGATATCGGGCGGTAAACGAGTGTGGCGTGGGTCTGTGAAGTCAGTTAGTACATCGTCAGTAGACGTATTATAACAGAGAGGATGTAGGCAGTCTTTGTAGTCCCCACCACTGTACAGCCCGCCTTTAAACCTCCCCTAGTGAGCTATACGTTTGGGTGTTTTTTCGCTGATGAGCAGGTCAATTTGATAAATTATAGCATATTTCGTTCGATTTTTGTTCTTCAGATTTTCGACATGCAGTTTTCCGTACAAAATCTTAAGAACAAATGGACTTCTTAAAAATAGCAAACATGAGTATTTTTTGATCTTACGAACATATACAAAAAAACTAGTACTAACAGTATAATATGTGCGAAATGGTAAACAAATGGATTATATTCATAATTAATATTTACCGTTAATCTTCTTGGGTATAAAACCGTCGGTTTCACTGGCCCCAAATCATTTGACAAAAACAATTAAAAAAACAAGGGGGTAATCTGAAGAAGAAAACAAAATACATTAAGTGTGCCCACCCCCTCCCCCCAATAATTCGAGGGCCCCTGATCAGTCCCGCTACGCACTACGCCACTTTGAAATAATCGGGGAAATAATATTCCATGAAACATTTACCTTGATAAACTAGTTCTGATCCATTCCGACAGTCGGGTCTTCCCCAGTGTGTGTAGACCGTTCCTCCTGTGACAGAAATACATAAATATACTTTAACGGCAATTATCTTGATTTGAACATGTTGAATGCTCTCTTTAAGGCCCAGTCCCATACTGACGATTTTCACGGCGAATCGCAACGATTTGACATTCGTAACACGATTAGGTCGTGTTACATCGTATCGGTTCTTCCCCCAAAACCGTCGCGCATCGTGAAGAAAATCGTGAAAATCGCCGTCTTCAACTGTTCAAATCAATCGCCACGCCACGACGATTTTCACAAAAAATCATTGTATTTACCGTTGCATATTCGTGTCAAGTCGTTCCACATCGTTGCAATTCGTTGCTTTATCATTCATTGATTACTCCGTACTTAAATTATTGTATTATAGCATGGGCCTATTCAAGTAAAGGGAATATAGATAGATTATTCAAATTACAAAAGAAAGCAATACGGATAACTAATCATGCTCATTTGTATGCACATACAAGTCCTTTATTTTATCAATGTAAGATATTAACAGTCATTGATATAGGAAATTTACAAATTGCAACATTCATGTACTTACTATTTATTGGACAATTACCGAAACAAATATCTAATTACTTAATTCAGAATATTCAAATTCATGATTATAATACAAGAAATGTTGCAAATTATCATCTTCCTAAAATACGAACCACCATTATGAAAAATTCTTTGTTTTTTAAGGGCCCACAGTTATGGAATAACATCCCCACTGAATTAAAGTCTAGTCAATCTGTAAACATTTTTAAATATAAATATAAAAAATACTTATTAGATAACTACAATGTGCAATAGAATTATCAGGCAATATGACAATTTGTTAATGTATTTGTTTTGTTTTGTATTAGTGTATAGTTATCATATTATGTAATACTTTTATACAGGGGTTAGCTTTCATATAAGGAGCCTTACTCCTTTCTGTTAACCCCTAACACTGTCATATGAATGTCTTTTATGTTTTTGTTTCTATCTCTGTATTTTTGTATTCTTTGCATTTGATGTATTTTATGACAAGTGTTGAATAAACTGAATTGAATTGAATTGAGTCGTATCGCTTCGTTGTGAAGATCGCCGCTGTCCGTTTTTTAACTGACCATGGGCGTAGAGACTTACGTAATACCTATTCATCACGAGAGGGGGGGGGGGTGAATGAATAGATCATCCCCCTGTTGAAAGGTATCACTGACAGATCTACGCCCGTGGAACTGACTCAAACAAGTCCGATTGTTCATATGGTGCACTGCCCTATTGTTCCATAAAAAGAATGAAAGGAAATCGTCGCGACATGGCGATAGTTTTGAACAGTCCCAACAAATTCGTTGTGCTAACACGATTCATGGCGTTCTTTGCGATGCGCAACGGTTCGCAGAACGAATTACAACGAATCGCAACGAACTACAACGACTCGCGACGACTCAAGCGATTTTCTCCACGAATGATAATTCGTTGCGAGTCGCCGCAAAAATCGCCACTATGGGACCACAACTTTTTTTCTGCCACGATTTTTCTACCGCAATGGTTAAAGACAAAAGAAGGACGAGCTGACTCGTCGAACAACGATGAAGAACGAATATTCGTCTTGAGTCGCCGTACAATTCTTCCCAATTCGTTGTTAAATCGTGGCTAAATCGAGTCGATTCGTTCTAGTAAATCGTTGCGAGTCGTTGCGAGTCGTTGCGAGTCGCCGTGAAAATCGTCAGTATGGGACTGGGCCTTTAGGGAGTGAAGACGGTGAACGTCACGTGTTCTATTGATTAAAATGAGTGGATGACTGATGTACATTATGATATAATTATGATTATGATATGAGACGCAGTGTCCCCTGAAAAAAAAAAACATGTATGGGGCAATACATAAATATACGTATTAATGGCATACGCTGGTTTGAATGCTCTCTAGGAGTGGAGAGATCGCACGTCATGTGGTCTACTGCTTGGTTATAATGTGTAACTGATGAGTGAATGACCGATCAGACGCAGTGTCCTCTCGGAGAACAGTGAAAACAAAAACATGGATGGGGCTATACAGAAATATATAGGCAATAACGGTATACGCTGGTTTAAATGCTATGTACGGAGTGGAGAGAGTGCACATCATGTTGTCTACTGATTGATGTGTAACCGATGAGTGAATGGCCGAGTTATTGGTAATTAGACGCAGTGTCCTCGTGGAGAACAGTGACAAAAACATGGATGGGGCTATACAGAAATATATAGGCTGGTTTAAATGCTCTGTAGGGAGTGGAGAGAGTGCACGTCATTATTCTCTATTTATTTTGATAAGTTGATGGCCGAGGTAATAATATAAGCCCTCTGGGAGAACAGTGCAACACCATAGATACCTGAATATTCAAAACTGTATAATTATGAAGGGCTTTGGAAAAGGTGCTAAATCCACTTTCCATAAAAATTGAGTTAACGATATCAGTACATTAAAGGGAAATGAAACGCTGAAATGTCCGCTTGTTGTTACTGATAAGTGCAGAATTCCTGTCACTTCAAGTCGTCAAGTTTTCTCTTGGGTATCACTAATAATAATGGAAATAATCAATGTTTTTTTTTAACCACTATTAACTGTTTTGACTGGGCTCTGGAGGCTCCGCTGCCACGTTTTCCAACGGTTCTGTACGAAACGTCATCTGAGCGCATCTGAGCGTGCACTAACAAAAACGGGTTATGTAACTGCTGTTGTTGAATCTGCTGCTATGTCAGTGGTTACGTAACCAGCTTTTGTTAATGCACGCTCAGATGCGCTCAGATGACGTTTAATGAGGAACCGTTGGAAAACATGGCAGCCTCCAGTGCCCAGTCAGAGCAGTTGATAGTGGTTTTATAAATATTGATTTTTTCCATTATATGTGATACGCAAGAGGAAATATACGACTAGAGGTGATCGGAATTATGCACTTATCAGTAACAACAATCAAAAATTCAAGCTGTTTCCTTTTTCTCTTTATTAAGCTACTTAGCTATCTAGAAATCCATATTTGAGGAAAAATTGCACTATAAAAATCTTGGAACGTTATAATTATTTCCTTATTCTTATTTAGGCATGTGTACAAAGTTGGACAAAGAAATCTGCTCTTCTCCAAAAAATGAAATAGTGAATTTAGCGCCTTTTCGAATTAAAGCTCATATTGTTATCTCGTTATATTGTTATTTTATTTTATTTATTTATTTGGAAATTTTTTCAATTCATTATCATAAATGGAATGATAATGAAAACAAAGCATTTGAAGTCAGCATGTTAATAAATGATTTGTCATATTTTTCATTATAACTAATATTTGAAAACCTCTTTGAGGTGAAAAGGTATTTTTTATTTTTTGGTATAATATCTAGCAATAAAATGAGAATACATTTCGTCGGGATTTGTTTTCCAATGCTCTCTTATACGACATGAATTATTTCCCTGCTTTATTACTATATGTCTTTATTACTACATAATTTATTATTATTATCATTATATTTATTACCATCAGTTGTGATCCAGTGGGATCCGTGTAACGTCCGGCTTCGGCTGTCCTCGTCGTCTGCGTGTTCACTGTCGTTCATGAGCGTCGCGGGTGATGTGGGGGCATCGCGACGTCGCCGAACAAGTCGCTCGATCAGGTTCGAACGGTTTCCGGCCGGTTGCCGTGGCAACTCCAGGGGCGCGTGGTGATTACCATCGTTACGTTGTCCCTATATTGTGTGAAATGAGCGAAAATGCTTGTCAGACTATCGTCGCGATAAGTTGAACGACTTTTGACTTCAATTTACATGTCACCTTCACTAATATTTTGACTATTTTCCCTTTAGTTTGTTTACGGTACTTAAAGGGAAAGTTGAGTTTTGGTAGAGAGGGCGCTAGACTACTTAATTGGTTTGTGAGGTAATGAAAAACTGAGTGTAAAATTTGAAAGAGCATAATATTTAAACAATAAAATCATCTTTGTTTGATCAAAATCGGTTCAGAAACGGCTGAAATATCCATAAATATAACAATTTGTAATAAACCCGGGGCCCCGGGTTTATTAGAGAATTTTGAACCAGCCGTTAAAAATTCAAAAAAATGCTTCCTCTTTTCAAAAAGTTACAAAATAGGTATTTAAATAGTTGTTGGTTATTTCTCTATCTAATCACTATTTCAACAAAGCATCACATGCACAATATTTTATTCAAAATGGTTGAAACCGATGAGTGTTTAGAGAGCGCCCTCTTACGTTTTAACGGCTCTTTTTTAATGATAACATGATCTTTACTACGTCATTTGTAATTTTGTGTTCCTTTCTAGTTATAACTATTAGTTTGTAATGTAATGATGCAGGTTTTGGTTACTAAAATTCAGTTTCACTAAAACTGTACTCTCCTTACCAGAACTCAACTATCCCTTTAATTCTGATCAATACAAATTTCGGAAAATATGTATCCTAATAATGTACTGTATATTATCATAATTGTTTTTCATACCGGGTGACCCGAAAATAACAGGCACCATAAAAAGTTGAATAACTTTCTGAAAACTGTATATTTTTGTTCGTATTTGCCATTGCCCAATTGCTTCACATTTAACAACAAATTATTACATTATTGTGGGGCCTGTTTTTTTTTTCGGGTCACCCTGTATCAAAATATATTTCAAAATTACCAGAAGGTAGGTGACGAGGGACTCAAGCTGGCTCAGCCTGCCCCGATACTCGGCGAGAGTCTCCACCATCTCCTTCCGGCTTTTATCATTCGAGAAGTCTTCTGCTGGCAATTCAGGTTCAGCTATAAATTGTTCAGAGTGTCCCAGCAAAAAAAAACACGATAATTATATCAAAAGGTAAAATAAACCAAAATACTTAAGAAATGTCATATTTCCTATATTGCAACAGAAGAATGAAATGGGTTTTGATACTCCGCGAGAGTTTCTACATCTCCTCCCGGCTTTCATCATTCGAGAAGTCTCCTGTTGCTGGCAATCCAGATGCAGCTATAAATTATGTAAAATAAAGTCTCCCAGAAAAAAAAACACACGACATTTTAAAGTGATCCATTAACTTTGTAAAATGCACCTACTTCTGTACCTTGTTGTGTGACCCATAATGGTAACATAATAAGAATAAAATTGATGTTGATACTCAGCGAGAGTTTTCACCATTTCTTCCCTGCGTTCATCATTCGAGACGTCTTCTGCTGGCAATCCAGCTATGAATTATGTAAAATAAAGTGTCCCAGAAAAAAAAAAACGACATTTAAAAGGATCCATTAACTTTGTCAAATTCAACCCAAATCACTATAAGAACTTTTACACTACATGTGTACCTTGTTGGTTGACCAATTTGGTAACATAATTCGAATAAAATGGGATTTGATACTCGGCGAGAGTTTCCACCTTATCTGGCCGGTGTGACAGGGATAAGTGGCCAACAAGGGATAATGGGCAGTTTTAAAATCTACTAGCAAATTACCCGTCACCAGATCTTTGAGTAAGATAATGTTGTATGTTGTATTTTTGTATTTCGTTATTTTATTTTATTTTATTTATTCGTTATCTGTCCTGTAAAAAACATTTGGTCAATTAATGGAATCTCTGTTGAATGGTTATGATATGATTTAATAAGTGTATAATTAAAAATACAATCTCATATTCACCAGGCATATGCGTACACGGGGGGGGGGGGGGGGGGGGGGGGGTTCAAATTCCACTTTGATGAAAAAGGGCTGTTTTGGGCCCCCCCCCCCCCCCCCCTCAAAAAACATATTCACGGACACCATGAACCCCCCTCACAAATTCTTCACCGACACCCCCGCCCCCTTTTGAAAGAATCTTCACCAGTACCCCCTCTCGAGAAAAATCTTCATCGACACCCCCCCTCGCGTCGAAAAATATTCACCACAACCCTCCCCCC